>CM042231.1:12741898-13014398 GCA_023566465.1 Cottus gobio
AAGAAATTCACAAAGATATTGACATATAAATGATTGGAATGAGATGATAAACATTTTCTTTTCATTTACTATGATATGAAAGAGAGTTGTACAGTATATTCACTCCTATTTATGCTAGAGATGTTAAAAAGGAGAGGACCACACATTGCTATGCATTCACCTTTGAATATCCACAGCAGTAGCAATGAGAAGCCTCTTATAGCTACAGTTAATCTATGTTGTTTCTTATTTCCCTTTTGAAAGAGAAAACGGCTACAGATCTCAGTTTGATCTCAAGCCGCCCCTCTACTGAAATCATATTTCCCAGAAAGGCCGTTATCATTGACAGTCATTAAGGTATTCCTGCGTAAACGGTCTAAATGGTGTACAGGTTGTTAAAGTGCAACAGTAGCATCTGCAAATGTCAGGTTTTGTGTAATTGTGACTTTACATCTCTTGAATGTGCAACGCATTTAAAATACAAATATGATCGTAGACAATTCGAGCACTACTGTGACGATGGAGATTACAGATATATTAACAAACCACTAACCAAACACTGACGTTGGTATCGAGTAACGGCAGCATCCACCAAACCTCACTGTGTTTTTGTACGATTTACTGATAGCGCTGTACTGCTTCTATTCTGCTTCACGTTCGCATGCCTCTACCTGCTGGTCTGAAAGCACCCCGAGGTGCATTAGTCATCACCAGCGGATGAATGAAGACTTTTGGGGGAAACTTATAGTTGTGATAAATTCTCTGCACATTTCAAGTCGGTGATCAGGTACGTCAGTCCCACATTTCACTTCAATAGCATCCTGTGGTCATGTGCCAAATATAGATTAATTAAAGAAAAGAAATACAGTATTGTATCCATTTGTACTGTACAGTTGTTACCTGTCGAACAAAAAACATTGTCGCTGTATCATTTTGTAGATTTTGTATTGCATTATGTGTTAAGTGTAGAATATCCATTTTGTTATTACAATAAATACAAAATGGGAAAATGACCTATTGTCTTTCTCAAAGTATTTTGACTTGGTGTACAGTGTAATAAAGACAATCCGCCATGACAACTGTGTGACTAAAGCCATGGTAATGTCGGTATGGCTTTTGGACCACTTTGGTCGGGACTGAAAGAGTTTGGGATGGATTGCCAATACATGTCATGGTTTCCATATGACAAATGTTTGTTTGTAACAATAGCTACTATGAAAAACAGCTAAACCAAGCACTGCCTCAGACGAGACTGATAAAGCAAGAGCGCTAACACAAAAGCTAGCTGGAGAGAGCCACCCCCTTAGCCTGCTGAAGCTAAATTTACTTTGCTCTTTTTCTAATTGAAAAAAGTCAAAGAAACCGGTTCCTTGGAGACAGCAGCCATGGTACAGCCTCGTAGAGCCTCACTCGAGTCATGTTTTAATAAAAAAATCATAATCTACGTTCAAACTTTTATTTTTCAATACAGCCAAGCACATGAGGCCAAGTGCCATTTGTCACCCGACAGAAATGAACAGTATTTTTAAATCATTACCATCTTATGTTAGGTCCTATATAGGTCCTTTGGCTATTTGTTGACATGTTAGTTGTAGGAACATGGCTGAAAAATATAGAGAAACCATTAAAAAATGTGCGTACTCTTAGAGAGAGAGGGAGACCATAAACACAGTCACTGAAATGTAAAGTACTTGAAATCCTGGGATAAAATTGCTTAATTAAGAAATGCAAAACATTGTCATTAATAAATATTAACACAACTAACAAAAACAAAGGCTGGCATGCAAAGAAACTAAGTTAATTAGGACCAACTAATTCCAGCTACATACAGTACATCAGGTATTTCGTGTTATTTGGCAAAAACAAGACTGTACAGAAAAGTAAAACTTGTTTTTCATACACGATAAAACCATTCAGCAAAAGTGTGGGGCACTGATCTGTACTCCATTTCACATCACAGCATAGGGGATGACTACAACTATAGGAAGTAAATATAACCAGTTCATAAGAATTTCTATTATGTCCTCTTTTTATTAGGGCCGTCGTCCTCGGGCACAGAAAATACGACTTGCTTCATGAAGTCCTTAAGGGCCTGCACAGTGTCAGAGAGGGACGAGGGGTGTCGACGTTGACCTCAGAGCGTCTGACTGACGCCACCAATGGACTGTCTCCAATACTGTCAGTCAGCTTGTCAGCCAATCAATAGCAGCCTCGTAAATTTCAGCCCACCAGCGGTCACAGCGTCTCTTTGGTCTCAACCCGCAGTCCTTCGCGTCGGCCGACGAGCGGTCAGATCTCCGTCAGAATGATCTTGTAGGCGTCTGCGTAGCTCTCGATGGTGAGGACGAAGGTGTCTTCATTGGAGTAATGCTCGATGATGTTATCGTCCATGTTCACCAGGATCCTAACACAAAGGATATTAAAGTTGAATTTCATATGCTCGACATAAGCCTCCGAAAAGGCCTCAAAACGGAATATTTTTCCTCACTCACCCTTTTTTACTTTTCTTGTACACGTTGGCTATCCTCTCTGTGGCCACGCCGTACTTCTCTGATATCTACGATTGACAGATTCGAGCAGTTCGTAAACAGGTGCTCTGCAGCAAATACATTGTGCCTTTGAGCACTCTGCGCCACTCACCGCATCCATCAGGCCTCTGAGCGTGGGAGACTTCAGCATCAGAGCGTCAAACACCTCGTCCGTCTCCTTTCTTACGTACAACAGCACTGCAGAGACGAGGAATAATAAACCTTTAACTGTCAGCTACAGTATTAGGTTATACAATCCATATATATGGGTTTGGAGCAAATATAATGCAACAATGTGAATATTGGTTTCAAGTGGCAATAGACTAGTTTATCTTATCATTATGGAATACATGTTGATTGCCCAATGCAATGGCTGTAATATAATGGCACCATCTGTTTAGACCGGTAACCCTATAAGCTTTGCTTTCGCGATGCAACTCTGTCTGCCACCAGATACGATCTGGGGAAACGAAGGTTCAATGTATGGCCCAAAGGAAGTGCGTCAATCATTGCATAACCAGAACAGGGAGATAAAGCGGCTTTTCTCCGGTAGTCAACAGTAGCTATCCCCAGTAACTAAAGAGTTTCTATGTACGTTCTTTGCATTAACGGTGGAACACCCAAAGTGTGTCCCGTGTTGTTGGTCGGTGCTAAACTCTGAAGAAAGTGGAAAGAAATCTGGTTGTCTATGGCAGTGGTTCTCAACCTTTTTATTTTAATTTTATTTTTAGCCGAGTACCCCCTAACCAGTGCATAGCATTTTTGGTTGAAAAAAAGATGTACAATACAGCGCTGTGCCATCAGATTCTGATTTAAAATAGAATATATACAAATCATTTTATGAACTTACACTTTATTTAGTATTTATTAAATAACATTTTTTAAAGAATTTTCTAATGGATTCTCATTTTAAATATATATTTGTTTAATCTCACGTACCCCCTGGAGTGCCTTTACATACCCCCATTTGAGAACCACTGGTCTATGCAACAGGAAATGTCACTATCGCTTGCAAACGCTAGGTGGGAAACGTTGAATAGTTGTCTTTTTCAGATTCAAATTGATTAGTCATATATGCCTATACATGACCAGAAATAATAACAAATGTGACCAGACTACAAAGATTAACATTTGAATGAAGATTTAAAAAAACAATAACAAACTCTTACAGTTGCTGTTCATCAACAGAAAATCACCAACCATTTAAAAAAAATCTTTCCTGTTACATTTATCTTGCTTCCAGGGGTTTGCTGGTTTCCTCTGTTTTACATAATTACACATTTAATATATTTGGACTATTGCATTGCTGTCTGAGGACATCACCTTGGGCTGTGTTCTTTTGACCTGTATCCCTCGTTAAAAAGAGATAAAAGAAAGATATGCAGAAGAGGAGGCAACCATCTTGTACCTCTCTTGTGTGTCTCCTCTTTGATCTGTTTGTGAGGCGACGGACACAGGTCTTCATCTGACCGTCTGAACATCCTCTTCACCAGCACACTCCTGGTGAAAGCACACAAACGCTAAAGTGTCAGCTGCCATAAACACATGCATTGTGTTTGCATATGTGGTGACACGCTCGTCTTCTGCATGTGTCTGGTCGGTATGTGCACCTGCTTTCATTTGCATAGTTCATATTTGTATGATGTAAATTAAAATGCTCTTAAAAACACACACTCACCCTTCTCTCTCAATCTCCTCTGTGTTGAAGGTAAACACCTGCAAATTAAAAATTATGTATTTCAGCTTTATGCACAAATAAAAACACAAAGTATAATATTTAATTATACTGATAAATTCTTCTAAGACAGGCAGACCTTTTCCTAATTAATTATTTAAGTACTAATTCTCATCTTAATTACCAGAATATCACCATTGACAGGTAAACTTAAATATATAGTTAACAAAATATTGTATCAGTTATGTAATTGGCCCGATCACTGGACTTCCATAGCAGAGTGAAGACGGATCACAGATTAAACTAAAGTTATATATTAGATTTGCTTTCTGATTCACCATCTGGTTAAAATAAGTTCATTGTAGGTCTGAATAACAAAAGGACCACAAACAACTTTCTTCATTTATGAGAGAGAAAAAAAACTTTTGTTATGCAATTAAAGTCTGATTAGTATGATCAGAGAGCTGGAGAGAGGAAGCACTTTTTACATATTTTATCATCATTTCCACTCTGAGGCTGATCATCCCTGAGTGTCGGGTTTGATGAGTTATATCATTTAAGTTTAACCTGAAATATTGAGCCTAATTAATACATTCCAGTGTTCAAGAGAAACCATAATCATATTGTGGGTTATTTTATAATGACGTCACAATCAGAATGTCAAAACATACAGACGCAAATCGATCCTGCGCGTATAAGCTGTACACAGAACACAGTATAAATACCACACACGGTGTATAAATACTGAATGCAGTTTGTTTAACAGGTAACAGACTACAGAGAGAAAATGTCTCTACTCTATTAGTGATGATCACTTTAGTGATCTAAAGTCTCTCCAGCTGTTAAAGCCGACTGACAGCTGATCCAGATGTGATCAGCTGATCCGCAGTCATCATAAACAAACGTCACCACACCTGTAGCAAAACACTTTCTTGAACACAGCCACACAATTTCTAGTCCATGCTTCAAAGATATTGCATTCATTAAGAAGTTGATTTTGATCTATTGATTCAGCACATTGTTGTTTAGAAAGAAAGAGCTTTGATAAATGAACACGTCTGCGTGCGGTGCCAATCATTCAACCTTTTCTGTAATCTTTGCATTTCTGTTAAATATTAGTGAGTTTGAACTCTTCGGACATCAAACAATTATTCAAATAAAATCATCTGGGAAGTTTCATATTATATCAGATAATTAGATCTGTGAAATAAAAGTGGTTGGAAAATGTAAATATTCCCCTTGTACTAAGGTGGAGTTGATGGTAAAAGTTTCAGGTCATCCAGAAACCAAGCTGTGCCTCCAATTTGACTTTCGAGCAGACAAACTCAACACAAGTTATTTCTTTAGTGTGCACAGAGAAGGGGCGTGTGTGTCTACCTGTCCGGCCCTCTGCAGGTTTCCAAAGTGAACGTCGGGGATGAAGAGTACGGGCTGAGCCTCCAAGTCACCCATGGTCTTGAAATAAGTGGTGTCGGCCTTCTTGGGAACAGTTATCACGCCCACACCTCCGTCTTTACCTGAACAGCAGTGAAGAAGAAGATTGAGAAAAGAGCCAATTGATTTTTATTTTATATTTTTCAGCAAAAAGAAACACGCGAATACCTTGTGGTCACAATTATTACGATAAAAGCAGAAGATGGCAATGTATTCACCGTAATTTCATGTTATCGAGAGAGCGTTCCATACCTCTCCGCTCCTCATTTTACAACCTGAATCTATAATTTTCTCTGATTTTGATGCCAAAGTTTTACAAGCAAACAGATTTTTTCATGCAACTCAAACCTTTTGACTTCTTGCGAAACAGTTTTCTCTCCTCGTCCCTTATTTTCCTCTCTGCACCCTGAGAAAAACAACAGACAAACACACATTGAACATATCAGTTTGAGAAAATGATACATGATACCTCCTTTAAACACACTGACATTATGAACAGTCATATCACATCGTTTCTGCATTACATGGTGTGTGTGTGTGTGTGTGTGTAGCCTCCATGTGTCTCTGGAGGCTCACTGTGCAGGTGAGACCACTAGAGGGAGGACTGATGTCATGACTTAAAACCTGGTGCAGTCAAACACCTTTTATAAGTTACACTGCAGCATTCTCCCTTCTCTACTGTCGACGGTACACATCATGTAATGGTCGCGAGCAGGACGGTAACAACAGGTGATGCTGGCGGAGAATACCGGCGACGATAAAAGTTTAAATATTTGAACTTTTAGCCTTCCTCCGTGATGGATTTTACAATTGGATGTTACGTAGTTCCAAGTTTAAGTTTCCCTTTAAATATTAGAAGAAAGCTGCATTTTAGAGCTACGTGCATTAATAGAATGATTACATAACATAGAAGACACAAAAATCACGTAACCAACATATGCTTGTTTGTTGTTTTGTGTGCAGTCCAGAAGAAACAAACAAGAAACACAATCTCTATAAATATCCATTATCGTCTTGTGGATCGAGACGAATCCAGACAACGGACAGAAATGCCAAACAGCAAATTAATATTGAAATGTAACTTAGAGGCTTACTTTGATCAGGACATCATTTATATAATAAAGCTTCACATAGAAGCAACTCTACAGGAAATGCACTGCTGAATGCAGCTGGAGTTTAACGTTTCTGTCTGATGTAATTCATTTAGTCCTCCTTTCAATTACGGCTTTTATTTGTCACATACGTTAGTATACTGAACATCTTTTAGTGTTTGACTGACGGTTGAATAAAACAAGTAATTTCAATAAACCGCCCTGGGATACTTGGCCATCCTGATAACCGATGACGAGGAAGTGTTTTCTCACCTTGTCACAGAAGACCTTGATCTGTGAGAAGGCCCGGTGCAGCGGCTTGTTGCTGCGGTTGTTGTAGCTGTACGTGTCGATCTGGATCATCAGAGGAAGACCCTTCACCCCCTTCTGGGAGGAGAAGTCTGTGCTCAGACAGTTGACTGTGATGAAGATCTGCCAGAGTTCACAAAGGAGGGAGAAGGAAGAGGGTTTTACACACTTCAATTTAAACTTACAATAAATGACGAATGCTTATTATTTTTTTCGACGGCTATTTTCTCTAGAGGAATGTTTTCATTCTTTATAACACAGTGTAACCCACCAAAACATTCACAACTACTCAAAATATTGACAAGTAGAAATTAATCTGGCCCTTGAATGGCATAGCCCTGAACACAAAATGAGAAAACAGCATCTATGTGGATATTTTTCAATATAGTTGTGCTTTTTATTTTGAAAACATGAGTTGTCCGTCCCGCTCAGAGACACCTGCTGAATTTCAAAAACTTTTGTTTTTGCCAAGGACACTTTTAAAATGTCTACGTGAGGGCCAGACTGTTTCTGGAGAGACACTGTGGCTGCTGGGAGTTTCAAATGAATTTGTTTTTTTACACAAACACAATTCCTTTCACCTCTGTTGTGTTTGTTTTGCACCAGAAGTTTCAGATATCTTAAAATCTGTGTAGATAGACATCACAACTACATGTAACGGCATGGTTACATAGCACACTGGATTAGTGAGAAGCTGTTCCATAAAAGGATTGTATTTCTGCATCTATTTGTGTATTATCTACAGTTTTCTATGTATTTAGACCATGCCATACGTTCTGCGGTTCCTTTTTTACAAACATGTACCCGGGTGAAAGCCTGACTTTGTCAATAAATAAATAAATTAACAGGAGTGTGCAAAATCTCATTTCTCCATATTTGAATGAGCTCCTTGCTCTCCTCATCCTTGTCACCTCTCAAGTTTCTGATGTGACATAAAGGCACAAATAAGATTTTTTTTTAAATTTATACATGAAGCACAGAACTTTAACTTTATATTCTCAGCTCTGGTGTAGCTGTCTAGACCACATGAACCACAAACAAGGTTATATGTATATTTTATATTAAATTAATCCTTCTTTGTTCATTCAGGACAAACCGGATACTCTTATTTATCCTCCAGGTATAAATAACTTGTTTCCTACTTTCCCTGAAACATAAAATAGTAATTGAAACGTTTTTATCAGTTAGTCTACATGTAAAATAAACTGGATTTTCCTTAATATAAATTGCTGAAGACATTTTGGAACAATTCTGTCCTTTTTAGACCTACAACAGTTGA
Source organism: Cottus gobio (assembly GCA_023566465.1). Lineage (NCBI taxonomy): Eukaryota > Metazoa > Chordata > Actinopteri > Perciformes > Cottidae > Cottus > Cottus gobio. Next base: position 12,750,194 of record CM042231.1, read on the forward strand.
GGCATGCGCATTAACTACCTGGGCATTACACCTGTTCCTGCACTGCAACAAATATATATATATATATATATATATATATATATTCACGCTCAATGAGTCACACAGATTGAGAGACAGAGATGGATAGAAGCAGAGAGAGAGAGAGAGAGTCAATATTGGCTCAGAAAAGTGTGCTTGGATTTCCACCATAGCAACGTCTTTGTTCGCAGGCTGCTATTACAATGAATGAGACACACACACACACACACACACACGATCACATTCACACAGAAATGAGGGCAAAACAAACAACAGAGGGTGGGGACCGGGATTGGTGTGCATTGGCCCTCGGGGGCCTCTGGAGTTAAACAGTGACGGAGCTCCATTTAAGGAGTGGCTTCAAAGGAGTCAGCTTCACAAAGACAAAGAAGACAAACAGAGCAAAAGTACACAACGCTGCCCATCAGCTTGGCAGACAGCTGAAAACATACCAACAGGTACAAAGGTACATCTTTAGGCTTTTAATTATTTTATTAAAACAAAATTAGCATGATTTCAGTCATCGTTTTCTAAGTGAGCTCTCGAGTGTGTGTGATGTCTGCAGTCGAGGTGCTGGCATCACAGCCATTTCTCAAGCAAGTGCATTTGTTTGCCAACACTTGAATCAGCACAAAAAAACCTGTCTCGCTGCTTTGTTCTTTTACATCTACAACACGCCTCCAGCTAGTGTAAATATAGAAGACCGGTTTCTCTTCAAATTACAGAGACATTTACGTCAAAACAACTATAATTTTTAATTTTTTTTACCTTGGCCTCTTCATTCACGTCCCAGGTGAAAGAGATGGCGTTGTAGGCGATTTCTTCAATGTTGCCGATTGTGTTGAAGCTCTCCTTGTAATCAGCTTTGAGGACAAACAGAGGGATGGTTTATTTCTGCAGTAAAAAAAAACTTTCAATTATAACTTCTTCAAATTTAATTTAGCTGATATCTGCTGTTTAGAAAACCTGACCAAACATCATATCTAGCCTCTGAAAAAAACCTCCACACACAGCATAAATTGGTCAATAAATGACAAAAGTATAGGTAGCTATTGTTTTTTAAGATAAGCAATCAAATGGCACGCTTCAATTTTACAAGATAAAACCTTATCTGCTTACGCAAACAAACTCTCAAACTCTTCAAAGGAGGCAACAGGAGGCTATCTGGCTGAGAGAGCCATATTAAAGGCCAGTCAAGTGAGCACATCGGCTGGCTATTGTTTACCTGAGTGGCCACATACTAGAGGTACTACAAATGTGAGCTGTTGAGTACGCTGGTATGCTGTGGAAAAAGCTCATATGAATGTAAAAAACTTACATGATATACAGTATACACAGCAACGGTGAGCAATTAGGGTTAAGTGTCTTGCTCAAGGACACAACGACACAGAGTGCCGGAGCCGGGGATCGAACCACCAACCTTCTGATTGAAAGACCGACTTGCTAACCACTGAGCCACAGCCGCCCCTGTTACAGCGACACACTGGTCATTTAGCAGGTGCACAAAGCAGCAGGGCAGGCAGCAACATGCCTATCTGCCAACATGCCCCGTTAAATAACCTCATTCAAATGATCCCTTCTGTGACTCGGCCCAGGGGCATGATGACCCCCCCACACCCCTCCACCGCTATTCAAATCATCTCTCTGGACAGCTTCAGGTTACAGGCTGCATGGAGTGGAGCAGGGTGGAGCGCTCTGTCATTTGACCTACTGAGCTGTTTGAGACTCCCCACTTTGATGCACAATCATGCACTAAACAATAGTAAATAATATTAATTAGACCTGAGATGACTGGTTAATTGAGCGATTTGTATTTAGTAAAAGAAAAGTCGATTTAAAATGTCTCTGCTGTGGGACTTGTTATTAAAATGCTTCCCAAATGTCTTTAATTATATTGAACTGATTATCTTTGTGGTTTTGACTGAAACAAGCAATTTGAATGTGTCAGAGATTAATAAATAATGAAAATAATTAATTATTATTCTCATAATAATAATTCTCAGCAATAATAATTCTCATGCAATCCGTTTTGGGGAACTATGTTTGTACAGCGTGTTGAATGTGCATTTGAATAAGCAGATCGGTATCTGTGTGTACACAAACATGTGCCAGTGGGACAGAGAAGTACTTCAGCCCTGTGAGTCAAGCTTTAATGCACATTTTTCTATGTATAGCTCATACACACAAAGAAACACAGACTTATTATGCAGGCAAATGCCAAACAGGATGCCAAAGGGAATCATACTGAAACAGTTAAAACACTTCCTCTTAACAGGATCTACTGGCAACTTTAAAACACGTTTCAACTTTAAATAATGACATTAAGATGCTTTTTATCCGCAAAACAACTATTAGTCAACTTATTGCATTTATTGGGATATCTAAAGTAGTTTAGAACTAATCCAACTAAGGAATAGTTGGACATTTTTGGAAATTTGGGAATAGTTGTTAGCTTTTTTGCTGAGAGAGATGGGAAGATGTATACCACTTTTGTGTCTGTACAATAAGCTTAGATTGGCGTAAAGACTGGAAACAAAACGGTCATCTTGACTCCAACGGTAACTAAAATCTGGCTAGCAGCAACTCTAAAGCTCACAAAATAACATGTTGTATCTTGTCTGTCTAGTCTAATTTGTACTAAAAGCAAAATGTAAAAATATGTGGTTATAATCAGGACTGTTTCTTGTGATTGTGTTCATTAGCGAGATAGGGAAAGGTTGGCAGTTTCCCCGTTTCCAGTCTTTATGCTATGCTAAGCTAACCGGCTGCTGGCTGTAGCTTCATATCTAACGGAGAGATATGAGAGGGGTATCAATCTTCTCATCTCACTCTCGACAAGAAAGCAAATGTTTGTTTCTTAAAATATCCAACTATTCTCTTTCCTACATAGCAATGCCTGTTTGTGACCCATGTCAAAGAGAGAATTTCCCTGCTTAGTATTCAGTGATCCAAAAGAAAAATCAAAACTTAATTTTGAGCAGCTACATTTTGTCTTTTTTCCTATTCCCTACAACGATAATCATCTCACAACTTAAATCTATTCTGCGGCGCCCATGTTGGTAACAACAGTTACTGGTAGATATAAAGATACGTGTGAATTGTCGGCTGATTACGATTTGTCTTGGTTCACGTAAATACAGGAATTAAGAGGAAGATCTAAATTGGACAAGAATTACCTTCAACAGACCAAAACCAGCCGAGGTAACATTGCGGCGAGCATTCCTCTCCCTGTCCCAACAAGCTGTGTATAGGTGTGTGTGAGTGTGTGTGAGTGTGTGTGTGTGTGTGTGTATGTGTGTGTATGTGTGTGTGTGTGTGTGAGTGTGTGTGAGTGTGTGTGTGTGTGTGTGTGTGTGTCTTCCATCCACTCCACACATACCTCTCAGTCTCTGCCTGGTTAGCAGGCCCACGCTTGTCAAATGTAAACCGCCTACAAGCTTCTCACACACACACTCATTCAACAAGGCATATAAATGCTTGGTTCTAATTCATATCCATCAACCTTCAAAAATGCCTGCAGGTAAAAGGTCAGAAGTTGTAAGATAGAATATGAGGCTTCAGATTGAAAGCGTACACTTGTGGGAAACGCTGCTAGAGAGACGAAATGTATCACGAGTTTTGGATTACCATGTTTTTTCTCAAATCAGTGTTTTGCTCAATCTCTTAGGCAATGTCGAGGAGATTAGAGGATTTATGTTATGTGTCTCAGCATCACCTAGACATTAAGAGATTCAGGTGTGTGTGTGTGTGTGTGTGTGTGTGTGTGTGTGTGTGTGTGTGTGTGTGTGTGTGTGTGTGTGTGTGTGTGTGTGTGTGTGTGTGTGTGTGTGATGATGGTGGACAGCTGAACAGCTTGAGGCAGACAGTTGGGTGGGGGCTTGTTTGCTCTCGGTTCTGTCATGCCTTGTTTTTTAGCTAAGTGCATTCCTGCTTTTGCAATAACATAAAGCTGTCATTGTCTTTCGGTTTGTGTGTATTGATTCATTCAAGAATTTGCTGTTGTTCCCATATAAATGCAGAGAAAATCTTGGAAGGAGTAAGAAGTAAGTCTTACCAATGTCCAAGACTCTCTGTTTGGCCGTGTGCTGCCGGGAGTGCCAGTACTTCCAGTACTTCAGCTGCTCGTCTCGGTTCTTGTCTTCACTGAACACCACCATGATCACACTCTGAGAGGGAACAATGTTTTAGATGATTCAACTGAAACAGTCCCTGTGTTTGGGGTGTTAACCTCACGTGTATATATTTAAGGACCAACGCCTGAGGGACAACCTGACTCTTTAGGTGCTAAATGCTCCACAATGTTCACCAGATAGTGTTTTGCCTGTCTGCTGTGTGGTGGAAAAAAGCAGCCTACTACAAAGCTAAGTTGGAGTCTGTAAATCTGAGACTATGTAAGATGCTAAAATGATTTATAGAGCTGAGTTGCCTCTTGCATTAGAAATAAGTATTTAACGCAAAACATATTTGACAAACAAGCATCTTGGGTAGATCATAGGTAGATTTGAATTACAAAACAAAAATGTATCTGGGTGTTTTGCGTGGTTAATATTGATAAAAATAATAATAAGAGGGATAACTTTTTAGCAGAAAGAAAAGAAAAGCCTCACTCGAACTTTGCTGATGGGGTGACGGAGGCGTTTGCTGGCACTCAGTTCGTTGAGCGTCACGGCGTAGAACTGGCCTTTGTTCAGGTAGGTCATCGGCCCCTCACCCTGCTTCTGGCGCAGCGAGCGAGTGGCGTCCAGCGTGTACTGGAAGCTGTCACTGCAAACACACACACACACGTAAAGAATACTATATGTTTAGATATAACAACGTGGGATTGAGTTTGGGGTTCAATATTTGAATATTTACACTGTGACACATTTCCAGGTAACTTTGTTGTAATCACGATTAGACGACGTGGTTGTATTCTGAGTGACTTACACTCCCTCCTGGTGAAATAAGAAGTCATCTGTAGCCAGAGAGGAAGGTGTGTTGTACTTCTGTTGAGAACGCTTGAAAACATAAAGAAAGAGGAAATTATTTGGGCAGAATGGCAAGTTAAATTAGGCAGAGAGGAACTGGTTAAACAATGCTGTAAAAAAAAACAGTATTGGCGTAATGAAAAATCTGAATTTCAGGCAAACCCCTTGTAGTTCCTTGTTCAGTTAATGAACCTTTGAACTCTCAGTGAATCATATTTAAACATCTATCTTTCTTATTTTTGTATGTTTTGAATTCTCAATTTGAAACTAATAATCTCGCGACCCCACCAGGTTAGGAACCCCCCTTCTCAGGTGAGTTCTCCTTCCCTGTGATACCAGCGTCTGTTCAGACCTCGTGGTCTCTCACCCCGTCTCTCTCCTCTTCATACGGGCTGTCAGGCGGACTCTGCTGGTGTTCTTTCACATACGAGCTGTGACTGACGGTGGTCACCTCGTAGGGACTCTGTTCGTAGATCACCCTCGACGGCTCTTCTGCCTCCGCCCTGTAGTGGAGCCCCGCTCCCGTCATGAAGACGGGCGCGTACGCCTCGGCCTTCACCGCCGCCGCCGGCGACCCTCCATCCCCTGACACGTTGGTCAAGCTGCTGAAGTGCTCCCGTTTGTTCTCCTGGTGCTCCGTGTTCAGCGACAGGTTGACGGGAACGGATTTGAGGACTTGAACACGATTGTCCACCGTCTCCGCCTCGCTTTGGCTGTTGGGGTTGCTCGGCAATGCAGACCTGAACAAAAACATGGATGAAACCCCACGTTGGGTGTATTTCTGCACGTCTCTTCCCTGAATGGCTGTACGGTATTTCGAACTTCAGATGAATTGTGTGCTTTGTTAGGCTGTGAAAACTGCTGAGCACAGCATGTGAACAACTGGGAAGGGAAATGTTTTTGAAGTACTTCTTGAGGTAAATAAATGCTGCAAACATGTTTGTTCTAGGCTTAAAGGATTCACCTTATGTAAACACAACAACAGAAATGTAACGATGTATCCTCACTCTTCAATTCAGAAAACAGAGCAGGATTTCTTCCATTTCAATGTTTCCCTAATTATGAAGATATTATCTTTTTTGTGGATAAAATGTTGTTGTTCCAAAAGCAGAGACACATTATGTCATGAAATGTTTAGTAGTTTCTTTTTTTTCTACAGAGATCAGGAGGTTTTCCTCTTACATTCAATATCAGTGCTTAAAATGAAACAAGACTCACTCATACTGCATGTGTACACATGCATACTAGAAGTGCTTTTTTATATTACAATTATCTTATGGAAATTCTTAATAAAGCTGAAAGCTGATATATTTAACTGCTTCATATTTAACCGTATTTCCCACGGCTGCAACATATCAAATTCTACAATCTCTGATCTCCAGGATTTAATTCCACACATTACTGGGTACCGTCTGCTAGCAACTACATGTTTAGCATTTTTGTATTGCTGTCTGTACATGTGCAACCTTGAGCGAGGCACTGAAAGACCCAAAGTCACTGACCTCTTCTGCTGTTCCTCTGGAATTTCAACAACTTTGGGAACTGGGATGAGCCTCTTTTCTTTAGGCACCTGGATGGAAAAAAAATAGGAGGATGTGTCATCAGAATGTGTTGGATGAGTGACTTGTGTAATTTGTCATGTTTGATGAAACTATAGAAGATTCCTCTCATCTGTTTACTTCAGACCTCTTCATAATGTATTGTTATATCAGTGTGTCTAGAATTGTGCTTTAATAATAATCAGAGTGCTGGGAATTCCTTTGCTGGACGTCCACTGTTCAATATCACGCAGGGAGCATATGAACTCGTCTTTTTACCAGTCAGTTTCATTTGGATATGTCTACAAGTCTAAAATAATATGCTATGAAATGATCAAATAATATAAGACCGCAGTTTTTTCCCGTGATTTTCATTTATCCTGTAGCTTTTTCTTTAATTTTAGTTGTAAAAACTTGATACAGTCCTCAAGGTTTTCTGTAAAATGCACTTCATGCAAACATTGTCAGCATCCAGACTTTTCTGAGTTTCTTTAAAGTAAAACTTAAGCTGTATAAGTGTTGCTTCGTTGAATACCCTTTTCCCTTTGTCTGACCACAACTCCAACACCCAAAAGATATTCAGTTTATTTATCATACAAGACAAAGAAAAGCATCAAATCCTCCCTCCAGACCTTGTAGTAGTCGTAGAGCAGGCCCAGGGCGTTGGCGCTGTCCTCGTCCCCGTTGATGCTCATCATGGCCTTGGTGGCGGCGGTCAGCGGGTTCTCCAGGTACGACCTCCATGCCTCGTCCTCGCTGGTGTAGGCCCGTCGCACTGCAGAGTAGGAGCTCTCGTTGGGGACCACCACTACCAGACGCTTACTGGGAGACATGCACAAACATGTTAATACAAGTGGTTGTAGATTAGATAAATGTATCTGCTGGTTTTAGCTTCACATAATCATGCCAACATGTGCTTTCCCTCCTCTGCTTTCAAATTTTTGGAACAAAAGGGTAATCTCTCCTTATTCTGGACATTTTCTATATCAAATAAGTCATTGAAAAGAAATGAATAGATTAACTAATAATGAAATGTTTACACTACAGCCTGTCTTGTGTGTTTACGTGGGTTTGTCGCTCCACTCTGAAGGCCCACTTAAATCGAGATCACAGACCAGTTAAACACACAGTGTTGTCACAACATCTGTGAACTTTTGAGGGCTCTGAATGTGTCAACTTGCACTTATTGCACTATGAATGCTATCAGTATGTCACACCTTCTGAAAGAGTCTTGGGAGTAGTCATTTATAACCCTCATACTCGCTCTGTTTCTGTTCATCCATCATTTAGTTTGCTTGAATTGAGGAAATATTAACCAGGGAATATTCTTAACAGTGAAATTAACATACATGTTGGAAGCTCATTTTCAACACGACATAAATAATTTGTATGATTACTGATGCTAACCTTTATGGGAAAAAAAGTGGAAAGGTGGAAAAAAGGCCAATGGATGTTTTATTTTTATATTGACCTACAAATCCTGGACAACAAAGACAGAAGGGGATGTTTATGATTTGAACAACTCTACTCTGGTGGATCTGACTAAATACTACCACTGTGGATCATAATAGTGGCTGATGCAGGATGCATGAAACAGCATCACTGTAGTTACACTAGGAAACATTGTGTTGCTTTGAATACCCCATAATAATAATAACAATAATAATAGATCCCAAACATCCTGATTTGAACTATTTCAGTGACAATAGTCATATTTATAAATGTAGATCATTAATAATACAGTTATTACCAAAATAAAAGTAAAGCTATATTATTGAGGCAAACTACAACTATATCAGAACCTCTGCAACATTTCGAGACTTCTGTCAGCCAAGGCCTCCACTGCTATTTCTGATATTTAAGAAGATATTAAGAATGTGGCTAAGGAGAACAAATTGTCAAAGTTCTCAGAAAGTTTAAGGCCTTTATGGTTGTTGTAGAAATAGCTTAAGCACAGATGTTATACTTATTTAATACAAATAAAGTTCCATGGTGTTACAAAACAACCCAGTAGGCCCAAACTGTCCTCCAGATCCACCACCCGCGCTCGAGACATTACAATGTGAAAAACGCAATACAATGCAAACGTAGCGCTAAAACTCTTATTTTCAGTAAAAGACCTCCAAGTGTTTAGAAAACACAGACTTAGAGGGTTTTGTCGTCTATCAGTCAAAAATGGCGAATTCAGCTCTAATGAAATCCACAGCGCCAAGTGTATTGGTTTCCTCCAAAGAAAATAGCTAAATATTTGACAAAGATATCTAAAAGTAATACAACCACAAAGTGGCATTATCGTTCTCCTGGGACATGACCTAAGACCAAATTTAAAAAATAAGTGTTTTTTTAATAAGCGGATAGTAGAAAACTTTTCCCTTCAAGTTGAAATCATCAGAGTTCCTCACCGGCGGCTCGATCACTTACTTGTCTGTCTCCTGTGACATATTTCGCTTCCTCTACGATCCTTCCTTGTGAAACTGGACTTTCAAGTCGGAGCAGGTAATAGAATGAGCGAGTTGCCAGAAGTTGGGCTACAGGTAAATCGACTTTTCTCGACCCGCTTCTTTTCTCACCCCCCACCCCCCTCCCTCTCTCTCTATCTCTCTCTCTCCTCACTTCCCACCTCCGCTCCACCTGGCAGGTAAAGCCGCTTTTGTCCCCAAGCAGCCATTCGCGCTGCTTGTCTCATGTTCAATTTGCACATAGATTATGACAAATGTCCACACATCCTGCCATGCATTATAATATTTGCCCTGGCTCGCTTTAATGTCAGCAGGTCAACTTTGGCTGGAATTCTTTCACTGTAAAAAAAAAGAATTGGAGGTAAGGGCGAGTCGGACGCTGATTGGCTGCTGCAGAATGAACTGGGCTGCGATTGGTCGGTGGGCCAGAGAGGCGGGCAGAGACCCACCTCACCTGCAAGCAAACAAAAAGACGGCATTGAATGCACCATAATGTTAGAGAGCGTAGAAACTCACATAATAATCAAGGATTAACTACGGTTAAACGTTGTTGGCTGTATGGAAGGACAGTAGTACCATAGTTGTTATCTGACTGTCACTCATACTTTAGGTCCCCCCATCACTGATTTGACCTTTCATAAAGACGTGTCTGTGTCTCAGGTAATCTCAGAGCAGAAAGAAGGCAGGGAGGAGTCATTACCTGACACAATGCTATTGTCCCTTAATGAAGCCATTGTATGAGGGGATCCTATATGTGGGATTAACCTGCCAGAGCAAACAATGTGTGTGTGTGTGTGTGTGTGTGTGTGTGTGTGTGTGTGTGTGTGTGTGTGTGTGTGTGTGGAAGGGTGGGCTACTGGCTCACTGACCCTCAATACTCCTCTGTTGTTGTTTTAATTATTGTTTTGGAAGGATACGTGGTTTTATTAATCCTAATGGAAATTGTATTGTTCCAACAGTTAATGCCCACATAAAACACAAATCAAACAAAATAGCGATACTTTAAGTAATGAAATAATGAAAACCGTGAAAACAAAACACACAAAAAATTTCAATTAGAATAGGAACCTATAGACTAAAAATGTGAAAACTGCCTAAATGCTGTACATTAGTACAATAGTTCAAGTCTGGTAGATAATGTACAATGTCTCATATTGGTATGGATGGTATTGATTATTGATGTTATGAATCACTGTTTTTTCATCTTCATATAATTTAAATACAAATGCATTTTAGTGGAAGCATTGTGCTTAGTATATATTTTAATTTGTGTGCTGCTTTCTACTCCACTTCAGAGGCAAATATTGTATTGTTTAATTCTATTCTATTTGTTTTACAGCTGCAGTTGGTTACTTTTCAGAGTAAGATTTTACAGTAACATTTTTAGATTTAGTTTTTTTGTGGTAGTATTTGGAAACAAGCCAAGTACTCTGCCTCTGGTCTATTCAGAGGGAAACAATTAACTGTTTGGTCCACAACATTTCCAGCTGTATAAGAGCTCAGAACTTCTTCCACATTATACAGAACAGATAAACTCTCATATAGATTTTCAGAAACGGTTGGGATGCAACTGACTAACTGGTTTGATGTCCCAAGGTGTTTGCATGACCAAAAGCAACATTTTGCTTATGAATGCCTCCAGGCAATCTCACATGGAAATCTAAAAATTATCTTTCAGTTTCAGTTAAACCGTCAGTGGAGTTGTGTTTGTGTGTGTGTGTGTGTGTGTGTGTGTGTGTGTGTGTGTGTGTGTGTGTGTGTGTGTGTGTGTGTGTTTGCGTGTGTGAAGGGCAAGCATGTGTTTGCGTGTGCTGTGGATGATCACTGCTTTCCTCCCTTGTCTAATTTGTTTTACAGAGCACCTGGGCCTTTGCTGAGCTCTCTGTGTGTTTGAATGGAGTGGCTAGATAAATACAGGCTGAGTCCTTTTCTTTAAACAACACAATGTAGACAGAGATGAACAACATAATAACAACAGAGTAGGAGAGACAAAATAAAACATTTAAAATAGGGGAGAAATATGGCTGATGCATCCCACACATATTTCTATCTAACTTTATTAACACCTTTACATGGGTGGATTCATGAATGGGCTACCAATGGGCTCAAGCTCTGTGAGCCCTTGGGTTTGTACATGATACATTTTATACAAGTCTTGTTTTATTCACCTTCTGCTACAGGTGTTTTGTTTCTGTCTTTACATCTTCTGTTTTGTTACTTAAAGCCTGATTTGAAACTTGGTGTTCCACTGTTATATGCTATTTGTCGGGAAACCCAAAAAATCTAATTTGGAAAAACAACAACAAGAAAATTACTATTAAGAGACAAATAATTACAGCAAAGATACATATGAAGTGCAAACTACCAGAATCACAATGATTATAAATAGTGACAAAAACAACTACAAAACAGATGCAAAACAATTACAAAGACATGTACAACCGCCACAAAGTGACACAACTTGACCACAAAGAAATGTAAAACTACGACAAAGAGACACACAACAACTGCAAACAGCGTGGCTGTGTGGTGGAGGCTTTAAATGCCTCTTTCCAGGGACTCGTTGTCTCAAAATCTTTACACGTATGAATCATTAACTCTTCTCAGAAATCTAACTGAGGAGTAGTGAGAGAAGTTTTGCTTGACTTAATCAAGATAATGGGTATGCAATGCATTTCTCCTATCTGTACCGTTCCCTACAGGACTCCTCCCAGCTGGAATGTCTGCCTTGTATAACATCTGGAATAGTGTGAAGGCTACTTACTGTACAAGCTGCCACAAGCAGGCATGAGCAAGACAGTGTGTGTGTGTGTGTGTCTGTGTCTGTGTGAGAGAGGTGAAAGGTGTATCCTACATACCTGGAGTTCTTTCGCAGGGAGAAGCAGCTTGTCTGGACTTGGCCAGGATTAGCTGTCAGAGTCTACCTGTTTGAGCACAGATACTCACAGCTGAGACAGACGGAGAGTTGCGGGGGGTGACGTGTCGTCCTTGGACATCAGTGAGGAAAACATGGTGGGATTGAGGAAGAGGAGGATGACATGGAGGGGAAGGTGAGATGACTTAGAATAGCACATTGAGGCACATTTGAATATTAATTTCTTTAAATACATTTTAGAGCAGTTGTTTAGGACCAAAGGGTCCCAAACAACATATGTGAGGTGATAAGAGGGATACTAAATATATATATATATATATATATATATATTAATTTGACACAAAATGACTACTTCAGGGCTCTAAATATTCTTCATCTGAAGAGAAGAAAAAACATCTGTTTTCAGGTTGATCTGCTCATAACTCAAGAGTGGCAACACATGCATATTGTTCAGGATATCCAACAAAATGTTATGCATTTTTTTGGCAGAGTCTAATACAACTGACATGAGTATTTGTTTTTCAGCCCTTGCTTACATATTTTGGTGAGCCTTCCTTCCTTTACAATGATAGTATGCATCAAATATGATATGGTTATAACATATACGGCTCAGCACTATCAACCATGTACTGTCTCATAAATCATAAATGCCATGACATATGTGTTAAAAACTGACATTTGATCCATTGCAGTCGACTCCATTCACTACCTGCTGCAGTTGCTTCAGAGCTGCTGCTGTTATGGGGTTAGTGGGTGCTGTCACCCCCTTCACAAGCAGTGTCTGTCTGACTGGCTTACGTCTGCCCGACCCCAGACCTCACCTCTCCTTCAGTTGCACTCTGCGTGTAGAAGTGGATGTGTGGGTCGAGGTAAGACATTTACTTTTTTTTTTTTTTACCCCTGAAGGCATGGTTTTCCATCTTGATGGGATGTTCTCGGGGCATCTGAGGGTCAGTTTTAATAAACCAGGGAACTGTTTCCCCCCTCAGAGATAGATTGTTGTGTATGATATTGGTGGTTTTATATTTCCTTTGATTTCTTTTTTTCTTTGTCAAAATACACTGCAACAAACCATGTGCTTTGACCCTATGTCATACCAACCACGTGGTACGAGACCTCTATAGGCAGCAGTGAAAGCTACCAGCATGTGGATGTGATGTGACTGTGTCCCGGCTTGTGTACAGCCGGACTGGTCTGACAACATTGTGGCTTGTCACAATGGTGAGGCGGCAGCAGCAGTGGACTGTGGCAAAACCTGTTGGTTTGGAAAAAAAATGGAAAGCATGAAGGGGGGAGCAGGGAGAGGAAGTTGTCAATGGGGAAGATGAAATCCAATTTCCTCTTCGCTCAACAGCCTCCAGAGAAACAAGGAGGTCACACCGCCTCCCTGACAGCCCGTTTCTCCCTGTCGGTGTGAAGGTTGGTAGCCAGACCAACCTTTTTCTTGAAAGCTAGCTGACCCTGGTTATGTATGTGGATGTGCAGTGAGAAACATAAACCAAAGACTGCAAGAGATGATTTACAACAAAAGAATCCTTCAAAAACAACTTGGCTGAGCTGAAAGTGAACCTGAAAACCCTTGTGGCGGGAGGAAGGGAGCCAAATGGGGGGAAAAATCTCAGGCTGTCTGCGGCAAACCCTTGCTTATTCATACACACAATGGACAGCCATATAAAATTCTCCTCTACTATTGAGAAGCTGACACCTGGAAGATTTGCTTTCACACAGGCCCTGAGGCTGGACAACCTCACCCCAAACCTAAGCTAGCGAGTCCTTGCACAACAACATCCAGTAAAGGGAAAACTCATTTCCCCTCCCTTTTTTCTTTTTACTTTTTGCCTCCTTCTGAAAGCATAATCACATCCTTCTCTCGTGAGAGATATCCCCCACCAGTCTTCACAAAAGACTGAAAGGATTGTCTCCCTTCTCTTAGAATGGGGCAGGGGGGCAGGAAAAAAGGGGGGTGGGGGGTGCAAGGGAAGGCTGCAGACTTTTCTCACAATGATACAATTTCTACAGGAAAGTCATGACACCTAACTGTCTGGAAGATTTCCACCAGAAATGAATGGTAAAACAGTTGATGAATACAAATTCACAGATATTTATTTATTTTTAATAAAGAAAAATACATTAAAGCAACACCATTTTGTTATTTTCTTTACAGACTGATCTGTATTTTGTTGTTATTGGGGTTGCATGTGAGTCTTTGTTTGCATCATGTGAAAACTGGAGTTACAGTATATTTACATAGTCGCTGCATCCAGTCAAATACGGAGCGAAGGTGAACAGAAGTCACAGATTTAAAAGATAAACTGATGCAGTCGCATTAATTACATTATGGTCTGTACGTGTTGTGCTGCATCTCTTCATAAAAATATACATTTATCAATGCTGTTAAATAGTCAAGACCGATTCTACTAGGCAGTGCGTGCAGTAAATATTTGATTTATTTGATATTTGTAGAATGATAATTGAGCTAATTAAACAATACAACCATTACTAGACTTGTTAGTATTAGCTGTGTGTACATGTTGTGGATTCTGGTGCCACAGTAACTCATTTCTCCCACACGCACGGCTGCCCCCTTGTGTTTCTCTGGGGTAACAGCACTTTTTAATCACTTATGTCTCGAAATTGCAAAGGTTTTTGGTCCAGTGTACACATTAAACCAATATATGTGAGGTGTTTAACTCAGTAGTACAATCTAAAAGTATCACGGAATGTGGTGCAGAAGGTTAAAACAAAAGGATAGAGAGATCAAACACTAAACAAATGATACAGATCAGTACAACAGGTAGACAACAGTTTTCTCCATAAAATAAATATTATTTTTGCACATAATCTCTTTCACAAATGTTATTTTAATTGGAAGCACATTGTTCTAGTCCCATCAATGTGTGAATACTTAGTTACAAAGAATTAGGTTGAAAATGGTCGGCCATCTCCTAATTCCAAACAAACAGTGTAACATTACCAGGTCTCTGTCGCAAGTCCATTTTATGCACATTATCATGCAATAATGAGGACAAAACTAGTAGCTGTGGATAAACCATAACTTGGGATCATCATGACACATTTAATTAAAATCATCTTTTATTTGATATATATTTTTCTTCTCCAAATTTCAGTTTGTACTAACCAAACTCTGCCACATGGGTGCGACATTGCCATCGTTGTGTATATGCGTCCACACTACCTACTTTCAGCCAGCCATATTGGTGCATTCACGTAGCCCTCTTATAATCGTAGAATAAACATATCCCGAAGGAACTTCCGTAGTTACTTCCATGGGTTGCTTAACTTATTTCCTACAGTTGGCAAACCCACCGTGTCTGACGACCAATCACAGATATAATACTGATCATGTTTTACATCGCAGTTTGTCATTCTCCTGCCTTGTAAATTGGCTAATAACTCGGAATGTATTTGAATATGCCTTCTTTCATATTAAAGACACATCTTACGAGTGTCCTTGAATGCAACAGTAGCCTTCAGCTGTCTGGGAACTGGGCAGCTGCCACACTTCTCTGTGTGTGTGCGCCTATCAAACGACACGTATTGTTGTTTTTAAGAGGTAAGAACTGCTTTCCTTTTAAACGTTATACGCGTTACATATCGCTGATACTTTTCCTGGTTATCGTCAACCACAAGCCGAAGGAGCTATTCATTTTACGGTTAGCCGGCTAGCTAACGATGCAGTTTCGGGGCTAGCATGTCGGCTAATCCACGTTACAGATCGATTTATACGAGCTGGCGTCACCTCGATCACACTGAGCCAGGTGTGTTGAGGTAACTTCACGGGATTGTCTCAATGTTAGTCATTGCATCCTATTCCTCAAGCTCCAAGCACCAATAAAGACTTGTTTTAAAACCATCTAGCTAAGATATGGTGTTGCCAAAATTCCCATACTGAGTGCTTGCCAGATTGTTCCAAAGCTAAACATCGCTAGTTATCAATGAATACATTGCTTACTAACAACACACTATTTATAGGCTTTGCTAGTAAGCGAGGGTCGATTACCAACTGAACAAAGTGCATGTCCTCAGACCTTTAGGGGCCTTTGCTTCACCTTCATCATGCTTTACCTTCATCCATGTGAACTTATCAATCTTATGGAAAGTGCCCTCCATGGAAATTGTGCCAGATTTT
Source organism: Cottus gobio (assembly GCA_023566465.1). Classification (NCBI taxonomy): domain Eukaryota; kingdom Metazoa; phylum Chordata; class Actinopteri; order Perciformes; family Cottidae; genus Cottus; species Cottus gobio. Next base: position 12,766,201 of record CM042231.1, read on the forward strand.
AAATGTCTGTGAGGACGAGAACTTGTTTCCTTCACTGGTGCCACTCTCTCAAAAATTTTAATTTAAATGAAATCCATAGCACAATCTGCCAAACCTCGTCCTGCTTCAAGAAACATATGTTGTCTTAAAACCTGGAACCAGGTCTATACATCAGTGTTATCTAAATAACTTTGTAGACTTCCTGGCATTTACCACTGTACGGTTTTATCTGAAGTACCTGTATTTAAGTTCCCCTTTATCTGAAGCTTTTTATCTTGTTCACTTTGTCTGACCGCTTTGCTTGCTTTTTACAGTAGCTGCTTATAAGAAAGGCGTTAGATTGGCTCTGCAAAAGACTGATAATATGAACAAAACTGAGAGAATTGCAATTTGTGATGGACTCTCACCCATACTTTATCTTTGCTATCACAGTAAACATGGTATTATGCCATCCTTCTCTTTGAGCACTGTACACATAAATAACTATTAATAGTCTTTTCCTAACTGACTTGATAATGGTAGATATGTACCAACCAACAACAATACTGATGTATATCAGTAAACATGAATTTCATTGTCCTTCCTTTGTCCCCTTTAGGCTTTGCCAGAATGGCTCGCGGACATCAAAAGCTTCAGTCTCAGCAGAAAAACGCCAAGAAACAGGCGGAGATGAAAAAGGCCAAGGGTCATGATCAAAAGACGGCAGCCAAGGCAGCGCTAGTGTTCACCTGCGCTGTGTGCAGGGTGAGTGTGATGTCCCAACTGTGACACCCCAAAAGCCAAAACCTGACTCAGGATGGGACAAGGACATTCATTTCCTATTTAAATGGTTTGATTCTGCTGGCGTTTGGTCCCTTTTTTAGATTTGTATAACATCCTTTGATCATAAAGAAGCTATATTTTCCAAAGAATAGGCCAATGCCATTTCCCTAAATTATAACATAATATTTGTTGGATGTATTATCCCTTCCTGCAGTCCCAGATGCCTGACCCAAAAACCTTCAAGCAACACTTCGAGAGCAAGCACCCGAAATCTCCTCTGCCCCCTGAGTTAGATGGAGTGGAGGCATAATTGGTCATCCTGGCTATCAAACCGGTTTCCTTCAAGGCTCTGCACCAACTCTGCACTTGTCTCAGTCTGACAGCAATGGATGATATGATGTAATTAACATGAAGCCGTTATCTTCATTTAGGCTTTAACAGGCCAGGTTGCCTTTAACACAATGCTTCCTCTCATCCAGTCCTTTTTTTGCTTGTATTTAAATACATGCAGAACTAAACTTAAATCCCCGTTTTAATTTCAGGGCCACTGAAGACCTTTATGATTCAGGAACAATCCAAGTGGTGAATGAAGATTTCTCTCTTCATCATGTGTATTTCTTGCTGCTAACTCTCATACCTCTCTATCTGAACCTTTTGATGGGTAAATAAATAATAATTTCCAGGCCTAGAAAAGTCCTTGAAAAGTCATGGAAATGTTATGTTCATGTTGTTCATTTACGCTGAGTTTGAAATAATTAATATTCTTTTAAAAGAAAGACGCTCAAAATATAAGCAGGCATATGCAGAGTATATCTATAAATGTTTATTCTTTTAATTAAACTATTGTCTCCCATTCGTTTGTGTCATTTAAGGTATACTGTATGCTTTGGAATTCTCATTGTTAGTTTAAATACTAACTTTTCTTAATTTTTCATATATACACTGAGATTTCACAAAATGTTTGGTCATTGAAATTTGGTTTAAAGTCATGGAAAATCTATGGAAATCCATTGGTCAAAATGTGTATGAATCCTTTAAATGTATGCAGCGTCCATAAACAAAGCATGTATTTCGCTTGAGAGAGAGTTCTGATTTTATATTTGCTGCAATCAAGATGATGACAAAAATAATTGTACTTTGAGTATTGAATCAAAAAGGATGCTGTGACATTTTTTTCTCATTAGTTGATAAATATGGAATTATTCCACAGTTCTGTCTGCCATACAATATTGCAATCTTTCATCTGGATAATCTTATGTTGGGTCATACAAATGTGAAATTTTTCACCATTTCCAAGCTACGACATGAGTTATGTAAGTTAATAAACTTTAACAGGAGTGTGTCAGCAACATGTGTACACTTGAAAAATGAATGCTTCAATGATGTATTATAGCATTTTATTAAATTTTACTTTGTTGTATATATCTGTCTTTCTCTAGAAAGTGTTTATTTTCATAAAATTACAACTTTTTTGACTGAGGGGTTCTTAGGATGCGTTTGTTTCACTGAATTGGTGGACTGACATTCGCTTTGGGCTTTTCTCAGTGTTGCTTTTACTGTCAAAATTGACAGTATTTCTCTGCTGCTCTGCTCACATAGTGTCAATACGTCAGCTGTCACTTGTAAATGTGCAATAATTAATGAATAATGATGAATATTTATTTACACACTATTGTATTTATTCAGTCAGAAGACTTGACTAATAAACAGCTGACTTGGATGTCATTCCAGGTAACTATGTTCTTCAAGATATAGCGAAACAATTATATTTAAAATGTTATCTGGACTACAGACACTATCAGATTCCAATACTTCATAGATTAGTAAATTATGAATTAATGGACTGTGTTAACTTATTGAAACTGTTCCAAGCTCTGACTCTTGTTAAAAGCTATATGTGCACAGTCCATATATAGTTTAAGTGCATTATATATCTATGTCCAATGAATTAAAAATTAGGCTTTGCCCTTTATTTACCTGTTTCCATAGTGAATTGTTCAATTAATGGCTTTTTCATTCACCGTGTACAAGCTTAACTCACAAGTTTTCTGTCTCAAGGTTAGTCAAGGTTCGGCTCAGACTTAAACCTGCTTACTGAAACGGGGGCCTGCTATCAGCTGGACAAAACACAAGTTGATATTATCATAAACACTTCGGAAAAGGAAAATAAATATTCAACTCAAACTTCAGAAATGGGAAAATCAAAATGTCTTACATACAGGTACATCTCAGTGAATTAGAATATAATTGAAAAGTTAATTTATTTCAGTAATTCAATTAAAAAAGTTAAAACAAGGCATTGACACGAACAAGAATACCAATCTGTAACATGCATGTTACAGTTGTCACAAAACAAATATATCAGATGTTGAACCTGATACTAGTTTTCATAAAAGCCCAGCATCAGCCGAACTTCAGGAAATGACTCAAACTAATGAACTGTGTCTAATTAACAAAAGCAATGAATCCTTTGCTGAACCCATAAGTCACTCGACCAGCTGAAAATGATGTTGACTATTTTTCGTCACAAAAAAAACATAAATTTCCAGCTGTGACAGATGCATCCCTTTAGCTTAGTTCAGTGACTAACGACATGACCACAGCACCGCTTGCCTTTTATTCACAGTGTCTCTAAAAAAAGCCACAAAAGGATTTTGTTTTTTGAGTATTCAGGAAACTAGAAAAATAAAGCCAGTGCCATGCTGCCTGTAATGGTTTGAGCAGCTTGACTAAATGAGTCATAGGCCACATTATTCCTCTGTCTCCCCACACACAATCAACCTCCTTCTTTTCCATCTGTAAACTTGTGAATTTAAAAAACAACACATGGTCATCCATACAAACAGACAGACTCACATACAAACACACATCTGCTGGAGCTCCTTTGTCTGTTATGGCCCCTCTGTTTTGTTTCAATGCACTGGCGGACTGACAGGAAAAAGAAGATCACTTGTGCAAAAGTAATAAGTCAGATTAATTAGTTGAAGGGATAAATTGGATTCCCATCGACCCCGACTGCCAGGAACCTCGGTGTGACTCTGGACAGTCAACTCTCCCTGACTGCCAACATTACTGCAACAACTCGTTCCTGCAGATTCATGCTGCACAACATCAGGAGAATACGTCCACTTCTCACCCAGAAGGCGGCACAGGTTCTCGTCCAGGCTCTGGTCATCTCGCGTCTAGACTATTGTAACTCCCTCCTGGGGGGTCTACTTGCTGGTGCCATCCGACCTTTGCAGCTCATCCAGAATGCTGCAGCTCGACTGGTCTTTAACCTCCCGAAATTCTCACACACTACTCCGCTCCTCCGCGACCTTCACTGGTTACCGGTGGCCGCCCGCATCCGCTTCAAAACACTGGTACTGGCGTACCGTGCTACGAACAGATCTGGACCAGTCTACATCCAGGACATGGTAAAACCTTACACCCCAGCTCGTGCGCTCCGCTCGGCTTCTGCCAATCGGCTTGTAGCTCCGTCACTGCGAGCTAAACACTCAACAAAGTCTCGACTGTTCTCTGTCCTGGCTCCTCGATGGTGGAATGAGCTCCCCATTGACATCAGGACATCAGAAAGTCTCTACATCTTCCGTCGCAAACTAAAAACATATCTTTTCCGACTATACCTTGAATAAAGGATGTAGCACTATAGTAGCACTGAAATGGCTCTTACTGATAGCACTTTGTAGTCGAACCTTTGACGAAATTGTACCTTCTTGATTCTTGTTGTTCTGATTCTTGTTTGTAACCGTAGAATGCACTTATTGTAAGTCGCTTTGGATAAAAGCGTCAGCTAAATGACATGTAATGTAATGTAATGTAATAAATCATCGATTTCCAGGAACGTATCTCATCTTCAAGAGATGAAAGTAGCTAACTGCTTACAGATTGCCCAAACTCTGGTAAGCAGTGATAAAGACACTCTGGTTTTTTACTTTGTGACACCTTAAAACATGACAGGTTTACTATTATGTCATTAAGAACAATTGTTTATGTGCATTTTTTTCTTGAAAAAAACACTCAGGGTTCTGAAACATACATATTTAGAAGTCCTTTGCAATATGTTGGCCTGCATCTGAACAACCCAAATCCCACCCAAACGTTAACATTAACCAAGCCAACGCCGGTTTAAAACCTGTTTATATTTCTATACCTTAGATAGCTAATCATGTATATGAGTTTAAATCTTGTAATTTTCTTCCTTCGGTTTCTGAGGTTGAGCTTCCAAGCCCCTCTGTTTTGAGGGAACCTTTTGGAAGAGCATCACTTTCATTCAGGCATATGTTGCATCTGCCTCAACTAGAAGCTGCATGTGTAAAGAAGGTTAGAAAATAGTATAGTAATATGTTTTCTTCTTTTGTAAGACAAGTCATGGGACATGTCTCATGTGTGATACCAGAGGGATGGATTAATAGCCACTACAGCAACTTGAAAACCAGGAATGGTGGTTCGACTAGTGAAGGGGGAGATAGTGGGGCGAGGCAATGCACATTAGCATAAGATACCATGTAGATTCACAGTAAAGCCTGTTTAAGATGATGTATTTGTCTAATGACAGCTTCACATAGTTTCGGCAGATACAATGAGAGGCGGGGGGGAGGGGGCTTATTTCATGATTCTTTCTGAGACCTTGGGACAGGAAACTGTTTTCTGTCCCTGTTTTTAGACAAATATCGATTTATTCTACTAATTTAACTGAGAAAATGCGAACACATTTTCGTCATAGTCGAGATATAATGTATGAACTACATCTCCCATGAGTCTTTGCGGACGTTGTTGTTCGTTGTCATAGCCGAGATGTAGCTAATGGATTAACTACATCTCCCATGAGTCTTTTTGGACGTTGTTGTACGTTGTTTTTTACACATTTATACAATAAAACCAGTGAAAAAAAACGTGCATTTCAGATGCAGACAATAACCAAATAACAAGGGATATTGAAACAACTTAATATAGACATGAACACTGTGTTCCAAATGTATTGTCTACTTAATGTAGTATAAATAAGTTACTCGAAACGTTAGGGCAAAAGATAACTGTCCCGTTACCATGGCTTTAATTTATCCTCTAAATCGTGTTGCTGTAGCAACCCGAGTCTGACGTCATCCGTCCCGATGCGACCCTGCTGCTGTTTCTATGATTGGAGGGAAACCCCGTGGATGAGCGGGAGAGATCATCAGCTGTGCTGCCGGGTATCAGGAGCAACATCGTCCAACTACACTCACAGGTTAGTTCACATTTACCGCGATGATCGATGGTATTTTCGATGGAAAATCGTTACATTTCCTCCTTGTGCTGTGGGCAATCTTTGAATCCAGCTCGTATCGAGGCAACTGGGGCTGTAAAAAGAAACCAGTGATGCGCTGCAGCTCAGTCATTGTTCGGCGCTTATCGTAGTGAATGGGAAGCGTTACTTCACTTTATGCCAGCTATTTCTTTTACATCCTGTGTGTAGAAGGACGCGTTTGGGTGTAACGTCACCGCACTCTTGTTTATAAATGAAGCCCCCTAAAATGAATGCTTAATGCTCGTAAAACCAACGGCTTTGGGTTGTTTTCCGGGAAGCGAAAAAGGGCGTTCACTTTGGACTGAACTAAACTAACGTCGGGCTCCTTCAATTTTAATGTAAACTGAGTCGGTGATATCATTATTAGTGCGTCTCTGTCCATCTGCAGCGTTGTAAATCATGTATCACATTGCATAAAGAAAATAATGAAGCCAAATCAAATAGGTAGGCCTGTATCCTAGCCGCACACAGTACGAGCTCGGTGGGCAGGTGTGTGTGTGAGCGCGCGCACGCGCGTGTCCATCTGTGACGTGAAACTGGGTGGCCGACATTCCTCTAAAGGGTGCAGGTGTCTGCTTGTTGGCAAATCTGACTCACTCGTCTTGAGATTTTTGAAACGCTGGTCTGTCTCACAGGTTTTGCGTTTGTCTGAGTAGCCGGTAAGTGAAGCAATAATCGTCACATTAATGTCTAGTTTACGCAATGCAACAATACTGCAGCGATCCTGAGATGAACAAGCAACTTGTAATATGCAAGTGAATCGGCTTCATCGGGGGTCTGATCAGAACATGGCTGTCTTGTGATTATGCTTTTAACCCATGTTTTAAATGATGTAACGTCTGAAATGATTGATCGACCGCAAATATACGTTCAAGGGTTTTGAAAAGCTAATCTATGAAGCAAAATTGCTAAACGTGCACTGGTTTCAGCCTCAGTAATGTGAGCATTTCCTGCTTTTGTGTGTCATACAGGATGGTTAACAAAATATGTTGGGGTTTTGGCCTGTCGCTCGGAAAAAACATGCAATTTGAAGTGGTCAGTTCAAATTGCATGTCTAGGAAATTAAATTTCCTGAATTGTGATTTTTATTTTTCAGTATTTTCAATAGCCTAGATTTTACATTTCCTCGCACAAATGGGTAATCTAGAAAACGTAAAACTAAATAAAGCAACTATTAAGAAAGGAATAGATAATGAGAAGGATTGTTTAATGCAACTGTAATGGAACTTTTGGTTTTCAGTATCTTGGCACTACTATGACCAAACTTAATGTGGAGTGTTGAGTTATCATGCTATTTGCCAATGTCTGTCCTGAAATGAATCATTCTGTACTGAAATGAATCATTCTGTAAAACCTCAGTACACTCCTGTGGTGTTTCTAATGACTAGGATGCAAATTGAAGTTGAAATCCCCAAACTAAAAAGCTGGTGTGCCTACACCCAATTACTATTGAACAAAAATCCAAGCAATCATTGTTAGAGGCTGATACACTGGTAATGGAAAATCATTTGATAAATAATGGGATGCAAGTGATACTGGCCATATGCTTTGCGTGACATGGGCTTTTTCCCATGTAATATCCTAGTCAAATAATTGACTTACTGTGGACCAATTGCTGTTTTTTATATATTCAAATGTATGTTTACATGCATACTAGAAACCATGTTTTTCTGAGAAATCGGGTTACGCAAGGAAGGACAATGTGTATGCGCACTGTATTCCTCCTTCATTCAAGTTAAACTATTAAGTCCCTCCCCCTTCCCCACCATGTTGCACTTCTCTTTCTCTCCTTGTTCCTGCCCTCCCCCAACACTCTCTCCTCTGTCTTCCTAATCCGTCTCCTGTCCCCTCTTGTTTTGTCCTTCCCGACCCCCTCTGTCCTTCCTTCCTCAGCCCACACAGGAGCCATGGCAGACAAGGAGGAGCAGATACAGAAAGCCAGACTGGCCGAGCAGGCTGAGCGCTATGATGACATGGCCGCGGCCATGAAGGCTGTCACGGAGGGCGACGCAGTACTTTCCAACGAGGAGCGCAACCTGCTCTCTGTTGCCTACAAGAACGTGGTGGGGGCTAGGAGGTCCTCATGGAGGGTGGTTTCCAGCATGCAGCTTAAGTCTGAGGACAGCGGGAAGACTGCACTGGCCAAGGCGTACAAGGAGAAGATCGAGATGGAGCTGAGGTCTATCTGCAACGAAGTACTGGTAAGAACTGGAAGGAAGTGGAGAGTAGATGCTTAAATTTAAAGAAAGAATTTGGGTGTCATAAAGGAGATGGCTGTTTCCGAGTGAGAACTAAAAGAATACAACCTGAAGTAATAAGAGACTAAGAGAGGGGCAGAAGGTGAAACTCAAATATTAAAAAAGGAGTAATCCACTTAGTTATTAAAATGTCAAAGATTGCTATGTAACAATAAACTGGGGAAACTGTATTACAGTTCAGCATTGTATATCGATGACATAGTGGGACCATGAAGTGATTCCAACTTAAAACCACCTAAAAATTAATTTTTTAAGAGATGCTGCGGGGCTTTGAGGGATTGACTAAATGATAGGACTGTTATATGATGAAACACTTTATTGCTGTTAATGTTGACATTAACAACAAAAGTTATGAAAATATGCATTTCACGGGTTTAAAATGGCTCAACACGCCATCTAGTGTCATAAATCAGCCCTGAACCTCGCAAGGCAAATTCTGACAGTTTGGGACTTATCTGGGTCATTAAATGTTACTTTACTACCCATAGACACATTTAGTCAAATGAATGAGCAGCATCTTAAAGTGTGGTACCCAGTTCCTGTGAACCATCCATGTGAGGTACACGCAGGATAATGTTCTTCAATAGGAAGCCAGTGAGGGATCATCATTTAGTCACTGCACTACTGACCCCTAGTGGTTGGGATCAAAGGAGGGGGCCGTGTAAACCTTCAGCTACCAGAAACATGGTCTGTAGTTCAGTGTGCTCTGGATATTTCATATTTGGTGAGAAATATGTGGGAAATATGTCTGGTATAGTGTCAAGTCTTGGCGTGCTGAAGCATTCACAATATGTCTGAGACAAGTTCAAACTTTGTTTTAAATCATCCTACCATGTTGGTCAGAGATGGGAGGCTTCTTGCTCATACAGATGTTTGAATATCAAACATTAGTTTTCTCAGGAGTTGTCCTTTTGTGAAGGTTCACTGTTGAACATAAAAGGACAACTCCTGAGTGATTTTCTTCTTCTTTATAGTTGAATAATTTCCCTCCATTTCAATACTATGTTAAATCCCACTAGCATAAACACTGTCAATCACAAGAAAAATAAAAATAGTTCTGCTGCTGACCATAGCATTGTTTGTATGTATTTTTTTCTTCTCTAAATTGCTTTAATTATATAGTGTTAATGTCAAAATCTTTCCCTTTTTTTAGAGAATTAACATAGATATGGTGATAATAGCAATCATGTCTCAACAAATAATGCAACTTTGTTGACTATTTTTTTTCTCAAAAGGTTCAGCGTGCACATTTGAACACACTTCTCCAAATACTGTTGTAAAGGTTATGAGCTGATGTGTTACTGCTTGTGCAGTTGAGTGTTGATTTTCCCACATTTCAACACTAATAAAGCTCACCATCACTTTCAGGAGCTGCTCGATAAACATCTAATTCTCAAAGCAGCAACTCCTGACAGCAAAGTCTTCTACCTGAAGATGAAAGGCGACTACTTCCGCTACCTGGCTGAGGTTGCTTCTGAAGACGATAAGCAGGGTAAGTAAAGCAGGCCTTTTGAGTCTTGTAAAAATTAGTAATTTTGGAGTTTTTGTTTTGTTTTTGTCATGCATAAATATTAGCCTCTCAATCCACCTGCTATGCAAACGGTCAAAGAAATCGTGTGTGTGTGTGTGTTCCAGCATTGTTTCTATGGTGATGGGCTTTTGCCGGTTGCTGGAGGATGAGACGATTGTGTTCTGATTAATTGTCCTTTAACTCCTCTTTTAAGATGAGGCAACACTTGCTTCAGGTGTTGTTTGTGGCCAGAATACTGATAACCTCCACATCTTTGATAAACAACTGTCAGCCAAAATGCGGGAGGGGGCTGTTGTCATGGCAACAGGAGCAGCACCAGGGTGTTGGCTGCAACAGGTTGCTGATGGCATATTTAAATGGGTCGTATAGTGGGTGCTTTTCCTTATGCTTGCATGTCTCCTCCATTACTTCCTTGCCTCTTGTCCTGCCTGTGGGATATGCGAGCGTAGAAGGCAACATCATTCAACAAAATGAGAAATCCTTAACTCAGACACAAACTCACAGTTGGTTTAGAGACCTGCATTTTACTTTGAAAACTGTCCTGCATTCACACACAGTTTGTCTTTGTATATGTGCTGTATAAACATAGATTTATTGTCAAAACTAAAATTGTACACATCAGGATATTTACATTTTTACAGAATAGTGCTTGAACGCATCATAATGTAACTCAATGCTCCCTTCGTAGCAATAGCTGTATGCTCTTTTAAGGCCTGCATTAGCCACCGGCTGCTAACGGAAACTAACTCCTGCTGATTTCAACACAGATTTGTTGTTCACGATGTAGCCTTATCAGTGTTTAACCCCAGGAGTACAGTACTGGTTTCCACATGTGCAGTACTGATCGGGCAGGATATACAGGTTTTTGGAGCAGGTGTTGTTCCATGTAAATGGCATGATAAATGATATAACGTGATATCAGACTGGTGCATAGTACTCATCAATACCTGCTGTAGTATTTTAGGCTGTGTCACAGGCCTTTCCAACACTAGTATCGGGAATCTGATGTTTCTTTAATTTTGTTGCATTTCTGTCTTCATTTTAATCATTTTATTAAAATGATTAACTGCAGCCCTACTAGACTGCCTAGTTTGGGCACAAGCAAGGCTTGGATATCATGTTTGCAGAAGGAAAGCTGTATGCAGGCTGTTATATTTAGGTTTTTGATTATTTCCTTAATGTGTAAATATTGGATAGGGTGGTTGTAATTGCCAGAAAAGTATGAGATGTGGAAACATGCACTATTGTACACACAGATGGTGCACAGTGAAGTGTACTTTTTTCCCATATGAAAAACCTGCTTCCTTATTGGTCTGTCTTTTTATGTGCAGTCATCATCAACAATTCACAACAAGCCTACCAGGATGCCTTGGAAATCAGCGCCAAAGAAATGCCACCCACGCATCCCATCCGCCTAGGTCTCGCTCTTAACTTCTCTGTCTTCTACTACGAGATCGTCAACTCACCCGAAAAGGCTTGTCACCTGGCCAAGACGGTACGAACCGTCATCTTCTCACATTAGTGTTTTATTTTGGTTAACCATTGTGTTTACATTTGTGTTGTCCTGGGTATGGTGAAAGTACACAATGACATATAACGTACTATAAATGTCGTGGGTCAGTTCAGCTGTAACAATTGAGTTTACTTGAGAGCAGATATGTTCATTCTACTGTGTTGACAGGCTCCTCCTGCTCCAGTCAGTGTACCCCTCTAGTCAGGGATGGGCATACTTTGAACTAGAACATGCCTTAAGATATAGTATTACTCTTGTGTGTGCCTCCCCATAAATTAATATTACAAGATTGGGTTTGATGATTTTGAGAAATGTCTTAATTGTGATTATCAAAGTCTGTAGAATATGATGTGTAGGTCACCTGCACCACAACAATATTTCATTTAATTCTATTTTGCCACATTTGGCCTTTCCCAAATTTCGGGCTTGATCATATTGCGATTTAGATTAAATTCCAGATCCTACCTTCCATAGAAATCCTTTTCAACCCTAGCTACTTATAACATTAGGGATAGCTATGTTTTTAACTGTCCAAGTAATGTAACTTTTTTTTTTCATATTGTATTGGCATTTAACTGGATCCAATTGGAAAGGACTTTTATGGATTGTATAGTCTTTGTAATTGGAGTCCTTGACACTTGTGTAATACATTTTGACAATTAAAAACCCTGCTCCAATATTATTATTATTATTATTATTGGATTTTAATTTTTGCCCCGACAGTATTTACCATCTCATGTCTGTGAATGTACAATCTGTTTTGGAAACAGAACTGTTTTGCTGATAGCAGTCTGTCTTTTCCAGGCCTTTGATGAGGCCATTTCCATGCTGGACACCCTCAACCACGAGTCCTACAAAGATAGCACCCTGATCATGCAACTGCTCCGTGACAATCTGACAGTGAGTGTCTCGTCATCTCCCTGCATGTCAGCTGTGATTTTCTGCTGTCCCACATTTATGTACTAGTTTAGTTTCAAATTAGTCATCCGACTTAACTAAATATTAGTGAAGCGTAATCTGCATAGACGGCTGTTTTTTTTAAATCGCACAAATATCCCCTTCTGTGTTTTGACGTTATTAACTGTGTTTCAGCTGTGGATGTCAGACACCCAGGGTGAAGGTGAGGGAGAGGAGACGGAGCCGGAGCCGGAGGCTGAGCCAGAAAAGGAGCAGGAGCCGCAGCAGGAGGCGGTAGCTGAGAAAAAATGAACTTCGGGGAAAAAAAAAGAGAAACACACATTTTTTACCTCTCACCAGCCTAAGTTGTGTGTGTGGTTGTGTGTGCACATACATGCACAGATATGTATGTTTACACTCCACTCACAATGTGTAAAGTACAGTATGTGTGTGCGTGCGTGTGAATTGTATGAGCACCTCCACAGAGAAAAGAATGGAAATAGATCTGTTTTTGTTTCTTTTGAACATTACTCATTGTGTCAACCAGTGGATTTTCTGTTTCTTGTCCATGGTTTAGTCCAGATGAAATACCTCCTTTTAGATCCAAACCAGCCCCATGTTCTTTAACCTTATTCACTGTAGCTCACTGCTGTTGTTGCAGATAAACTCAAACAAAAAAACCTCTGTAATTTTGATTATTTATACGTTTTTACTTAACATCTACAATCTTTGTGACACTTTAGTCTACAAAATCCTTTGACGCACGTAAAATTAAATTTTAAGAAGGTGGTCTAAATTCACTAAACTGTAGGCCTCAACACAATGGCAATGATCATATAGCTGGCAGAATTGACCGTGGTAAAGACCTACTACCACACTGCTTGTATCCATCCTGCCCCGTCAATGTCCAGTGTAGCAGGTAGTGTTTCATGGATGGTACATGTTATGGCTCTGTGGATTCTGTGTGCATTTGGGCATAGGAAAGTTTTTTTTTTTGTTTTGTATGAATGGCCACTTTTGGAAATTGTGGTAAAACTTGGGTTGATCGTTTGTTGAGAGGATTACATTCCATTTAACTGACATCTTTTCACTCTTGGTGAAATGTGTAGACTATAATTTCCTGCAATTGTCCACAACACATGACAAGGTATAGACGGCCTAAGATAAAGTGAACAACTTGACAAAATGGCTCGATACTGTAACTTTTGATATTTTATCTTTTCAGCAGTGCAGAGGATACTTTTGCCATGTGCTTTTATGTGGCTTTCTACTCTTTTCTATTCAGGTGTTTTGTATTTTCTTTGTGTATTGTATTCCCTTTGACTCCTGGAATGTATGTGGTTCTCATTAGTATGGTATGAGGGTTAGCCGTGCTTTGAAACTGGCAGGTTTTGCTTAGGATTTAGCTTGAACCAGGTGGTTTACAGTAACATTTACCTTTCTTGAAAGTACATTGTGAAAACTAAAACAATGCTAAATGTAAACTGATCATCAAAGTAACTTGGTAGAAAGCTGTGTTATGACCATATAGTAGTCACAGAGTAGTGCCAGTTTCTTCTAATTACAGTATCTTGATTTTAAAAGATGGGATGCAGGATTCAGAACACTTTTGAGTACGTTATTTGGTTATGTGCTTTTCATGTAAGTGGAATTAAAACATTAAAATCAAGTGTGCTGTGCTCAATGCATTTGTTATTTTTTTCATTTTGCTCTCTCTACATGACATTTTTTACAATGTATTACTGCCGATGAGAAGTCGTGTCAGGCCTCTGAACACAGCTCAGTCGGCCATGTTTTCCCAGCTGCTCGTATAGAGACATCCTCACAGTGATCTGAGAATCTATCCATGTTCAAATGAAAACCAGTAAATCACCACGGAAGAGGCTGCCATGTTCCAGTTTGATTTTAGATGCAAGCTATCGTTTCACTGAGAACACTGCCATCTACAGATAGATCTCTGACACAAACCAAGAAATGATTAGTCTAACCATACTGAGACTACATCTTACTTAAAAATAAGTCAAACTCACATGAGAGATGACACGACGCAAAGTCTCTTGATTTTATCAAACTAATCTGTCCTCACAGCCAGGCAGATCATACACACACTGCTATGAACCTCTATTCATGACCAATAGTAAGTGATCACATTATACAACATCAAGGGACCAGTATACCCCATACAGTGACATATGTTTCGCCCTGATCAATGGCTTTTGAAGACAATCTAGTGAAGTGAAGTTTCACTCAGATACCGTGTGATAAGGCCCTTAAGAGTTACACTACACAGCATATGCTGTGTGAAGGATGAACAACACAATTCTATTTGAATTTATTTTTACATTTATAGCGTGAAGGGTTGGTCATATATCATAGCATATTATATTCGCTAAATGGCCGTGTCACACGAGGAGTACCATGCGTTGTGTGCAGTAAAACGTGTCAAGCCCACGACATTCTCGAGCAGTGAGATTTGCCGAAGCACTGCGGAGGAATTTACGTCCTCCCCCCATACAGTCGACATTTGTGGTCAACCCAATAAGTCAGTTTCAGTCTTTAACAATACGTTTTTACATGATTTCATCATCATGCGTACAGTTGTGGTCAACGCCCCTTTTGACGACTTTTTTTCAATAGCACCGAAGGGTGATTGGTCCATTTCGGTGACGCGCCACTAGTATAAAAAGTCAACTTCCCCATCGCTTACCTACCCTCAACCCCGCCTGTTAGTGCTGTGTGAGTGCGCGTGTGCTCCTGAGCTCGCTCGGCACACATTCTATAAAAAATAAAAATACAAAAAAAACTCAAAACATAAAAAAACAAAAAATCTTTTTTTTCTTCTTTTTGTAACAACGGTGAAGCTGGAGTAGACATTCGAGGACTGGACGGTAACGTATAAGAAGGAGCTGCCTGAGAAAAGCGAACGGCATTTTTTTTTTTTTCAGTCGACGTGTTACTCGTTCAGAGCCGAAGCTAAGTCACGTTAATTTGCTTTTATCAACCTGTGTCACATTTTAACGACAGTTTTAATTCCATTAGAAGTCGACATTGTGCCATTTTAACATATTTTATCTTATACGTTGTACTCCGAACCCTTCAACTGACAACGGTTGTTAACGGTGTACCACGAGTATTCTGCCCCGAACTGGCGTGCCGCTCCTAACCGCTAGACAACCAAGCCGTCGTGCTGTCGCCGAAAACTTTTTCCGTTAAGAAAATAAGGCTTCGTCCGACTTCTTTATTAGCCTCCGCGACCAGCGATAATGAATCCCAGTGCTCCCAGTTACCCCATGGCTTCCCTGTACGTCGGGGATCTGCATCAAGATGTGACCGAGGCCATGCTGTACGAGAAATTCAGCCCAGCCGGAGCTATCCTATCGATCCGGGTCTGTAGGGACATGATTACCCGGCGTTCCCTCGGGTACGCTTATGTCAACTTCCAACAGCCAGCGGACGGTAAGCCATGTATAAATACACCGACTAAAATGTAATAAAACGTCTGTTTCTAAAAATGACTGTGTGTGTGACAAGTGAGAAAGCTAGCCTCTTTCTACTACACGTGACTGCGGCCGACATGTTGTCGGCAGCGTCTCCTCAGTTGAACCTCCCAACAGCAGTGGCGTAGCGAAAAAGCTCCACGTCCGCCCTGCCCACCAGGGGCTGTAGCAGCGGGCCGGTCGGCCGGCTCTCAGTGACTCTTTATCTGTAGTCTGTCAGGACAACACCCCAACTGTTTCCCTGAAGCGCTGACACAACATTTTGATTTAATCTCCCGAGAATGCTTGACAATCAGCTTTGTTATCTGAACATCCGACATTTCATACAGTTCATATGTAGTGAACAAAAATAGTATACCTATATTATAAAAAATGGTCAGCCCTGCATAGCTTTTTTTTATTTATTTTTTTAACGCCAATTATCCACACAAAACATGTTCTACATCCCCTTGATAAGAGCTCAGGTCTGCGTTTGCCTTCTGATTTTCTTGGGAGTGTTCCTGTGTTAAGAGTTATAACTGAGGCTTTTGCACTGGTAGTCTGTTAAATAGCAAGTGTTTGGCATGGGGCATAACCATAAAATCCTCTGTCATGGTACATTTCATTGTATATTCTGGTCATCTATATCAAATGCAATATGGCAATTCTTTTTTTTAACTTGAAAAAAATAGCCATTTTTTTGTGGCTAATACAGATCATTTAAATCTTGACAAGTAAAGGTACTAATCACATTGATTCAAAAACCTTCTAAATGTGGGATTAATACAATTATATCTATTAAAGGGATAGCTTTCCATATTAGGGGATGGCACATTTCAGACAGTTTCTATAATCTCAATTTATGTATTGTTTTTTTTGTATTGTGATATTTGTTGACCCCACCTAGGAGTATGCTGTTGTAAACACTTTCTTATCTTTTCCTTCCATGATTTGTAGTTTATTTCATACCACTCCATTAATACCACTCTGCCTTTTTAAAATGGTTATTTGTAATCTCTTTGCCGAGGCATTCTAGAATAATACTAAAGCTCTAACCAGTCAATTAATTAATTGATTACTCGAGAGACTTAAAGATAACAGATTAATTATCTCAGTCACTTCTTGTGGAGAAGCCAACAAATTAACCAGTTTCAGCCCTTCAAATGGCAGTATTTGCTAGTCTTTCATGAATGTTTTGGGGGTTTTGAAAACAACAAGCAATATCAATGTCAACTTGGGCTCTGGGGTCTGTGAAGAACATTATTTTCAATATATTTTCTATATCAAACTGAAAACAAATTGAAATAAATAAGGATATAATAATCAGATTAATTGTTAAATGCCGCACTAAATAATACAGTTAATGTAAGATTACCCCACCTACCATTTTCTATGTGTAGAACTGCCACTATTTAGATTATCTTTTATAAACATTTTACTGGTCTGAGGGTGACAAGCTCCCAGAGATTGGTATTGCAGTTGTTCTGTAGTACATGACTATTCAGTTATATTACTTGTACTTATTAATTTTCCAAGCAAAGCACTAGAAACAGTCAAGACCATCTGAAGATTTAGATGTAGTAAATAATCTAACCCTTGCTCCTGTGCTCTTTCCCTCAGCCGAACGTGCACTGGACACCATGAACTTTGATGTGATCAAGGGGCGTCCTCTGCGTATCATGTGGTCGCAGCGTGATCCATCACTGAGAAAGAGCGGTGTGGGAAACATCTTCATTAAGAATCTTGACAAGTCCATCGACAACAAGGCTCTGTACGACACCTTCTCTGCGTTTGGAAACATCCTCTCGTGCAAGGTAAAAGGGTAGTTTCCCACTAATCCCACCCTAATACGTTTTTTTTTTTTTTTTAAAGCAGGGTTTTAACAAAACAGTTTACTAGCACGCAGCCGTTTCAGCATTGTTTTCTGAAAGATTTACATCCGTACTAGGGCGCCTGAAAACAACTATTGCATGACTAGAGTATTATAGTTCACTTTATTAATAAAAGGTTGCGCTTGATACTTTAGACCTTCCTCTATAATCCTCGTCAACAGACCAATTTGGTGAAAAAATAAACGCGTGTCTCTCACTTGCTGATAATGGCGCTGGACACGTTGCACGCTTGCTTCTTCCGCATTTCAGCAAGGGTAAAATTCTAAAATGCAGAATTTAACTGCATAGCAGCTGTTGGTATAGACACCAAGATCAGCAGCGCCTATAATCCGTTATCCATGTTGAATTAACCACTGGTAGTCGATCAGTAAAACTAAACTCCTTTGATTTTATGACCTAAAACTCTGGAGTAGTGTGGACGCTAGGTGGAAATGTAGCAAAAGAGATGCGTTTCAAAACAAATTTAGTCGTGTGAATGCAGCCTCAGTTTCTTGTATCTAACCTGAATCGTGGATAGTCAACCGTCGTTATGGTGCAGGCATGTCGTTTGCGTGTGTGAGCTTCGTAAATGTCCTCTGGTAATTTGCACTCGAGACATTCCTTGTGTGAAATTGTCCCTAACAGTTTTGTTTGTTGCCTTGTGCTCTTAACTCAAACAGTCAATGTCGCTTAATATCAGAAATATTAACTGTACATCATTTCTCAGAACAGCTCAGCAGCAAATTATATTCATTGGAAATAATGGATTGCAATGGGGAAAAAGGGTTTTCACAGTCACACAGTTAAAGTAATTCTCGACTGTTTCGCAACACAAAGAACGACACAATAGAAAGTCAGTTTCAGAAAGGAGACAAATAAGACGGTTCAGGTTCAATGTGCTGCATGAGTGTGGCTTTAAAGTGGCATGTGTTTCTTTCTCTAAGGTGGTTTGTGACGAGAATGGCTCTAAAGGCTACGGCTTTGTGCATTTTGAGACTCAGGAGGCAGCCGAACGAGCCATTGAGAAAATGAATGGCATGCTGCTCAATGACCGAAAAGTGTAAGTGTTTCAAACTAATACGTATGTTCAAACTAATATGTGAAATGGAAGAATACTTTGTGTTCAATTTATATGCCAAGTGGTCTCATTGAAGACTGCACAATGATGCTTGAGCACTTTCAGAATTTTCAGTCAATGTGCAAGAATAATGATGATGTATGATTATTATGCATATAAGCTAGATGAACACACGCGTTCTGCTTTTCAGTAAAAATGAGCAAAACATTTTTTATACCTATAATTAACATAGTTAATGTCAATTAAAAAAATTGGCTAAATGTCCATTTCAATGCAGATTCGTGGGTCGCTTCAAATCTCGTAAAGAGCGCGAGGCTGAGCTCGGTGCCCGAGCCAAAGAGTTCACCAATGTCTATGTCAAAAACTTTGGTGAAGACATGGATGAAGAGAAGCTGAGGGAAGTCTTCAGTAAATATGGTCAGTCACGGTGTCCAATTTTCAAATAACTCTATGAAATTACTAATTCTGCTCTTGTGCACAGATGTACAATGGTTTGATCATCTGCATTAACACACTGTTGGGTAGAATATAGTTACTAAAGTTAATGTCTCCGTTTAGGAAACTCGATGAGTATCCGTGTCATGGCAGATGACAGTGGAAAGTCTCGAGGCTTCGGGTTTGTCAGCTTTGAAAGGCACGAGGACGCCCAGAAGGTAAGAGTTGTACCAAACATCTGGAGATGTCTGCCATTCCTGCCTCAGAGTTGACTTAATTTATTTGTTTGCTACAGGCAGTTGATGAGCTAAACGGGAAGGAGTTGAACGGCAAGCTCATCTATGTTGGCCGTGCCCAGAAGAAGGTGGAACGACAGACGGAGCTCAAGCGCAAATTTGAGCAAATGAAACAAGACCGTATGACTCGCTACCAGGTCCTCTTTCCTCTTTTAAATTCAACGTAACTTCTTGCGCTAAAGTAAAGTGTACTAGTTTGATAGTTACTTCCCTTCCGTCATATCGTCGGGTCAACCAAGTTATAAGACTGCAGCTTTGTCAAATTCAGTGCTCCCTCCTTAATAGTTTGCACTGGCCAAAATGGCTGCTACAGTGACTCTGTAGTTCATGGGCCCCACATTTCTTCACCATGATCTCTGGGGATAAATATGTATTACAGACAAATATAGTAAAGGGACTCTTTTCAGCCCTTTAGCGTTGTAATAATTTTATTTAAAAAATCATAAATGTTAACATTAGTTTTGTCTCATTTTCAGGGTGTCAACTTATACGTGAAGAACCTTGATGATGGGATTGACGATGAACGTCTGCGAAAGGAGTTCACACCATTTGGCACCATAACCAGTGCCAAGGTCAGCTGTTATCTTGGCTTCTATAATTTATAGAAACTGCTTTCATTTACCGTGTGTTCATTCATCATTTACATTTGACTTACTCGTTCCCAGGTCATGATGGAGGGGGGGCGCAGCAAAGGTTTTGGTTTTGTCTGCTTCTCATCTCCAGAGGAGGCCACAAAAGCGGTGACGGAAATGAATGGACGCATTGTAGCAACCAAGCCATTGTATGTGGCCCTGGCCCAGCGGAAAGAGGAACGTCAAGCCCACCTGACCAACCAGTACATGCAGCGCATGGCCAGTGTGCGTGCAGTGCCAAACCCAGTCATCAATCCCTACCAACCAGCCCCGCCCTCTGGCTACTTCATGGCAGCCATACCCCAGGCCCAGAACCGTGCTGCTTACTATCAAGCTGCTGGGCAGATGGCCCAGCTTCGCCCGAGCCCACGCTGGGCTACCCAAGGTGTCCGGCCACAACGTGAGTATCTAGCCTTTTCTAAGTTGTCCTTCAATCTTTGTGTACATTTTACTGTAATTTTAAAGCACAAAAGACCCACTGTAACGCAAAGCCACTCTTTTGTGTATTTATAGACTTCCAGAATATGCCAGGTGCTATGCGTCCCTCAGCACCACGCCCTCAGACCTTCGGTGCCATGAGGCCGGCCTCCCAGGTGCCCCGAATGATGTCCGCCCAGCGTGTCGGTCAGTTACCTATACTCAATCAATGGTCCAACTGCACATCAAATACAGTTAAATTTCATGTCTGCTGCTTTTGTCTTTGTGTTTTACGTTTCTGTCCCCTGTTCTTGCAACAGCTCAGACCATGGGCCCCCGACCAGCCTCCGCAGCTGCTGCTGCTCCTGTGCGTGGAGTCCCTCAGTACAAATATGCCACAGGAGTCCGCAATCCCCAGCAGCACATACCTGCTCAGCCACAAGTCCCCATGCAGCAGGTAGACATGTGTTTTGTTAGGCCAACTGCTACTGACCTATTCTGCCCTACAAGTGAGGAAAAACAGTTTGAATGACTACTACACTGGGGCGACTGTGGCTCAGTGGTTAGCAAGTCAGTCTTTCAACCAGAGGACCGGGGTTCAAACCCCGCCTCAGCCAGTCCATGTCGTTGTGTCCCTGAGCAAGACACTTAACCCCCAGTTGCTCCCCGGGCGCTTCACGAGGCTGCCCACTGCTCCTTAAAGGATGGGTCAAATGCAGAGGATAAATTTCCCCAGTGTGGGACTAATAAAGGGGTTTCTTCTTCTTCTACTATAGTCCATGTCGTTGTGTCCTTGAGCAAGACACTTAACCCTAATTGCTCACCGTTGCTGTGTCTACTGTCTAATGTATAGCATGTAAGTCGCTTTGGATAAAACCGTCAGCTAAATGAAATGTAATGTTCCATATGACTTGTGTCCCTTTCCCACAGCCTGCTGTCCATGTTCAAGGACAGGAGCCTCTGACGGCCTCCATGCTGGCAGCTGCGCCACCACAGGAACAGAAGCAAATGCTGGGTAAGTTTCAGCAACAGCTCTTCATCACCACATATCTCATTCAATTGATGTAACACTCATCCACCTTTCACTGGACCCAGTACGGGAAGGTCTTTTTTTGTTTCTCCTCAAAATATGCTACCTCTATCTCCAGCTAAGAAAACCACACTCCCACTCTACAGTCTGTGGTGTATATTGTATTGTTGTAGCCCATGTATTAACATGGTGTCGTCTCAGTCATTGTCCCTTGAAGAGCGATAATTTCATTCTGTATTGAATCCTCTGTATCTGTCACTCTTCTAGGTGAACGTCTTTTCCCACTGATCCAGAACATGCACCCAAGCCTAACGGGGAAGATCACTGGCATGTTGCTGGAAATTGACAACTCAGAACTACTCCACATGCTGGAGTCCCCAGAGTCTCTCCGCTCAAAGGTAAGAACTTAAATTGACAACTTTCTTTCTATGAAGAGCTCATCAGGACTTGATATTAAAAGGACAGGGATGTTCAGAGACTACTTTCTGTTCTTAATATACATTTTTACACGAAAGGATGTGTGTGCAAGTGCACGTATTCTTATTTACTAGTTAGCTAGTCATTTTTTATATGCAGGAAAGGTGGATCTTTTGACAGCAGAGCACTTTTGAGATCCCACCATGATGTTGTGGCGTTGCCAACATTCAACAACTTAATCTTTGCAGGTGGATGAGGCGGTGGCTGTGCTTCAAGCCCACCAGGCAAAGGAGGCCTCCCAGAAGACTGTGACAAATTCAGCTGGTGTCCCGAGTGTCTGAACCCAAGGTATGACTAGAGCTTCCGGAGCCCCTTTTAACAAGGAAAGCACAATGTCGACGGGAGATTATGGCTTCACATGACACTGCCACATAATTGATCATACTAGTTGTGTATTTAATGTTGCTAAATGAGAGATTACCACATGGCTCAACATGATGACTGCTGATGCGTTTGATGGCAACTAACAGTGCTAACGGCTTGAAATAAAAGTGCAAACAACGGCAGCAGTGCTGACAAAGCTCACAAGTGTTTACCTGAGGAGGAACTGGAGGGTGGGCATTACGCTTTCACAACGACACTGTCAGGATGGTGTTATAAGCACAGTGCGGCGCAGCGGCCATTAACTAGCCAGTGGGACACACGCACTGGGACTTGCATGCACGCCCGGCTTTGCAAACAAAGCAGAGGAACTGGGATTACAATACACACATTCTCTGCTCAGGTTGCCATTACTTCACTATAGCTTTACATGGCAACCAGCAATTAGTGGTGTGCTGCTATTTCAATGCTCTGAATTTATTTTGTACCTTAACAGTGGGTCGTAAACTGTCCGCACCATAAACATGTACAGTAGTAATTGGTATCACTGATTTGTATTTTTGTGTTTTCACAGGAGTGGGGAACCTTGAAGCTTCACCGTTGGCTTTAACAGTGGAAAAAAAATTGAAAATGCATAAAACAAAGAAAAAGAAGTCAAATGATATATAAAAATATTACCAATGGAAACAAGTCTCCAGCCAGGCCTCTAATGAACAGAAACACCAGGCCTGGTTTGCTGAGTTAAAAAGAGAAAATACACAAAAAAGAGAAAAACATTAAATTTAAAAATGACCAGTTCATGAGAGGTTTTAGTGAAGACGAATAAGATTGAAAGCATTCCTTTTCTGCTATTTTTCCCTTTTTTGAAATGTTTGGGCTGCTGCAGCCTGTTATTGTGAAATGTCCCTTGACCTTTGCTTGCTTGAATAAACCTTATAAAGTCATGTTTGTCGTTCTGTGAAATTACAAATGGTGTCAATAAGCCTGTTCCGATGACTCATACTAACATGATCCTGGTAAGAGTTTCTCAAATGTGCTGGCCAAAACAAACATACACGAATACAAAAAATGAAATTGACACAGTAAAGTTATGTTTCAAGTTTTAATAGTGCTTTGGGACAGATGATGTCAGCAATCACTGAAACACATTCAGGTGTTGTACTTCTACCTGCACTTTCAGGCCAGCCATTAGATGCAAGAGGGTGGGGTGGTGTTACATTTGCATCTTTTGAAAGGTCGATTTGTTTAGTTGGCAATGGCCAAAGTCTGATCTGCCAGCTTCTTAACGATGGCCTCAATCTGCTTCTGGAAGCTATCGATCTGGGGCTGGAGCTGAGCCTGCACGTTGGCGGTCAGGGGCCTGATCTGCTCCTCGACGTTGGTGGCAACAATTTTTATCTGCTCCTGAATCTGAGCAACCAGAGGCTGCAGCTGGTCTTTCTTGTCCTCCACGAAAGCCCTGTGGGGTAGAACACAATTCATATATAAATCTGAAATGCACCTGTTTGACCTTCAAAGAACAGAGCGTCTCGAGTTCACTGTACTCACCGAGCCTGGTTTGTCAGGTCCTGGTTGCGTAAGATTTCACTCATGTCCTGAATTAACTTTGTCTTCACTTCCTCAAAGTACTGACCGAGCCTTTCAAGATCGGCAGCATCTTGTGCAAAGCTTCCTGTAGGTTTCCAAGGATAAGAAAAAAAAAAAAGTAAACAATTAAGTATGTTTTTCACAACTACGATAAACTAAATACTTGCACTCTTATTTGGAGAAGATAAAGTACATGTGAAGGTCATACCTTGTGCCAGAGCAAGCAGAACAATGGTTGCAATGAGGGAGAATTTCATGGCTGCTGAGTGGAGGAGAGCTACAAAAGAAAAAAACATTAATGGTTGATGATATAACCTGATGTTAATATGCTGCATGTTCCTCTCATTTCTGCTCAGTTGCAATATAATCATAACTGTGATGATGGAAAAGCACCTTCCTTGTTTACCCCCTTAAGCTTGAATTGTACCTTCCTGACAATTTGTCATTGTGAAACCGAAAATGAGCCATTAGGATGAGTTGTGAAAGGTCTCTTGTTGCTCGATCACATGACTCACTGATGAAAGTTCTCAGATTTCCTAGGAATGCCATCCTGGCCTTTCCGCCATGACGTAATAAAATAAATATTTGTAGTCATCGTGTGTTTGTCCAAACCCCGACACACTGACTTGTAAACTTTATCTGGCTTATCAGAGACATCACAATAATAGCTCCAATAAAACGCTGGAGGGGACCTTGACTTAATATATTATGACAGTTATGTGTTCCCCAGTCACAAAATGAACATCTATATTTTATTTTACTTTCAACCAAGAGCAGAAACACTTTAATACAAATGTTGTGAGTTTAGAATACAATATTTTGTAGTGTATGAAGAGGAAGCTTATTTTCATGAATTAAGAATTCCAATATGGTATTTCTATAATCAATATTTGTGATCTTGTTTGTCTCAAACTGGCCAACAAGTATTAAAACAGCAGCTGCTGGAGACATTGAAATTGGACCGCCCATGGATGAGGGCATATTTTCTCTTTTAGAATTAAAAATATGTTTTGTGATTTACTGATAACTTATAATAAGGAACTAATCACTGCTTTGGAGCCTTGTGTGTTAAGAATCTCTGTTGCAGATGATAAAACAAATATAAGAAAAAATAATTTTGTGTTAACAAACTATTATTAGATTGAGATGAGATGATTAGAAGAAGATATAACAAATTTAAAAATTAAAAACTTAAACTTGTTAATAAACATGATTGAGAAACACCAGCACCTTCAGGAGTAAATCCTCCCTTTACCAATATCTAACATAGTTTCCTAATTAAATCTATAAGCATAAATCTATAAGCACCCTCAAAGTTTCAATTGAGTATTATGTTTCAGAACCATTTGTAGTCTTACGTTCCCTGAGAGTTATTGGAATTGTCCTGTTCTAGATGCAGTTCAAGCCCATGCAAGAACAGATTTAGACTCACCTGTACGGCAGGAGAAGTTGGACCGGGTGGTGCTTTCCCGTCGGACTCTCACACTTCTTATAGTCCCGCATGATGATGCAGCCGTGACGTGATGTGAATCTGATTCGACATAAAAAGAAACGTAATATTCTTGGATGTTTGTGCCGAAGAGGGAATCACAGCACTGACCCTTGTGGACTCAATCTGCCACCTGGGCAAACTAAACCAAAGTCCAACAGTCCCTCTGCTGACTTTCCAATATGTGTACATCTTATCATATTGATTAAATAAAAGGCTTAGTGAAGGGTAACGGCATCACCAGTGTGACAGTGAAGCGAGGCCAGAACTTTGATAATGACATATGAGCGTCAACAGATATAACAGAGAACTGACAGAATGTCTTGACTTATTATCTATTTACTTGGCTTTTCATTGTACTACTGTGGCTGTAAAATACTTCATACTTTGGTTTTAGAAGTATTTTTTTTTCAAATAGTGCTTTTATGTTAAGTACTTTGTAACTTCTTTAGAAAAGTGTACTATAAATAAAGTTTATTATGATTATGATGATTGTTCCAATTATGATCTGTTTCATTCATAATTTGTTGAATCATTGATTCAGTTATGTGATCTGTGTTGTTGTAATGTTAAGTTGTGTGTATTTGTATAAAAGTCTGTTTAGATGTCGCAAACTAGGCTACAAATGCAGTTGTCCGTGTTGTGAAGCCACCACAATGAAAACAGATATTAAATAAAGATATAAGGTCATTAAATGTATGTTTTATGTTATATGAATCTATGAGCACTACCTGGGCATCACTGTAAGGCATTGACAGCATTAAAACAACAACCAAAAAAAATCCTTATATTCACAGAAAAGCATACTTTCTTGTTAGCCATGCTAGCAGCGTAGCTCTAGGAATGGCAATGTCACTCCATGTGTTGGTCCAGCAGTTTGGTGCAGACTGATTTATCATGACTGTTGCATGGATTAATACAAACGGGTGCAGACATTCATGGTTCCCAGAAGATAAATCTGTATGGTTTTGATGATCGCTTAACATTTCATTTTTAGCACCACCAACAGGGAGACGTTAGTGGTTTTTGTTGCAAAGAAATCATGCCCCACTCAGGATAAATTCAGAATAATCACTTTTGTGATCATGACTTGTCAGCTGTCCTTTGGGGACAGGTATGACACTCATACATGTGGATGTAACCCTTCTACCTTTGGTTTACATCCACCATGGTGTTCCATCTTTATGGCTGTTGTAAAGTCATTAATACTCAGCCCCACTCCTCCTCAGTCATAAACAATGCAAGACCTGGGGAAATGGGAATACGGGGGAAATATGTGAAAAGTGAACATAAACAGCACAAAGATGGTTATTAAAACTTGAACAAGAATCCGATGACTCTCTTCTCATCCGGTGGGAAAGCCCTGCACTGAAGTCAGACTGTAAAAGTTTTGATCCAAACCAGATGTGGGAATGTATTCCCACTGTCCTGGATCTGTTCACCACTGGCCTGGACTCTCCTAGTGGAAACAGCTTTGGTTGATTGAATGATTTTACTCTGTAACGTAACTACAGCTTTCAGATACCAACCCTGTCACTTAAAAACTACATTCATACAGATTGAATATGAGGAGAAACACAGTGGTAGAGACATCCTCACATCCTTTACTGAGGTACTAATACCTTATTGAAAAAAAACATTCAGTACAGGTTAAAGTCCTATATTCAAACACCTTCATAAGTAAAAGTACAGAAGTGTTACAGGCAAAATGTAATTTAAGAAAAAGGAAAAGTACTCTCTTAAAAGTGAAATAGCCCTTATGACCTGTGTTATATGTCATAATTATATTGTAACTGATGCAATAATATGTAAGCAGCGCTTTGCTGTTGTTGCTGGTGGAGGTGGATCTAGTTTGAACTACTTCATAGTAAACAAGTATTCAGGGACAGGTAGTCCTTCAAAGGTTCACAAGATAAATGTGATGGGTCATGAGATGATTAATGACGGCGGAACAAAGAAAATAAAACATATTGTGCAACACAAATGTATTCTTACTTCTTGAAAACAATTCGAGCATTTTAATTATTTTGGCTTTAAACTGTTGTTTAACTGAAACCATCTGAGAGGTTTAAGGGGGAAATGTAACTGCTAACAACTCACATCTGAAAATGTTTTAATGTAAAATCTGAATCTGAATTGTAGTACTCGGCTGCCAGTACAATAAGTGTAACTCTGAAATTAAGTGGAGTAGAAGTATAAAGTATACAAGGGAAAATCTCAAGTAAAAAATACCTTTAAGTTTACTGCAATGAACACAACATGTTTAGGCTGGCTGTTAGTTAATCAGCAGTGAGAGAAGGAAAAGATAACAAGAAGTGGGGAACGTAAGTAAAACATTACAACATAGCAGTAGACACCACCTGAGACAACATTAGTGATCAGACGTCACTGAGCTGCCTATCTGATTAATAGCTGATGTAATGAAATGAGAGCACGCCCTCCAGTGAGACAAACACTTATTACAACTCTGATAAATGACTGTGTGCGTGTGTTTGTATGTACTCAAGTATTTAAACAGGCCACATCTCAAATGTCAGATGCGTGTGGATTTTTTACACTCTCTCAGTCCACTCGAAATTGTTAAAAATTAGTTTTTGTAGATTCAGCTTTAAAAAAAACAACTCCTCTGGCCTCATACCAGACCTCAGAAGGAATGAAAATGTACACAAGCCCCAGAAAGTCATAAAAACATTTCGGAAACTCAAGAGGATGTCCCATTTCCTCTTCAAGTCTTTGGTGGTCCACTAACTCAAAGTTCAACCAAGTTACTTCAAACTTTTATTGTATTGTTGAAAGAAGAGTCGTCATTGTTTTCACCCTCTTATTGAATAAATTGAGTTACTTGGCTTCCCAGTTTTAATCACATGCTCCAGGCTGCAGAGCTGAAGCCGTAACCTCTCACTAGCTCTCCTCGGTTGGTGCCAGAGAACAGGGAGGCTCAGATTTCTTGGCTTGATATTTCTTTGACTTTCCACTGCTGCATTCAGGTTCAATGGGAAATATCGTAATTATGTTAACAGCATGCACATAACTTGAACATACCATAGTAGTGACACAAAATAAGTCATCAAAATGTGATATTTAGGAGTTGGCTTTTTTAAGGAATTGTATTTCAGCATTAGACAACAGCATCTGTTTTCCTTCTGTGCCACTGGACCATTTGGAGGGGAATTGGGTAAACTATTGCATTGTTAGTGTCAATTATTAAATCTAATGTAATATTAGCATTATGTAAATTTTAATAGAATCCATATTCTTCTGACAAAGTTTATAACTGAGTCAGATATTGAGGTCCTGGTTTTTCAAATGAGATTAACAAGTGTCTATCAGAAATCGCTGGTGAGGAGCTGTAAACTGTAATATTATGTTGTGTAGTGTAATTTGCCACATCTTCCATCACTTACTTATTTCCTAATATTATGTCATCCACATGTTTGTAAATGCTCGTGCATGAAAAAGAAGACACACCTTGTGATGTAATTGAAGCCTGAGTTCAAAACTGAGTTGAATTAACACTTTTCTGCTAGGTGTAAGCCAACCTGATAATAGAAAACGAGTGCCAAGTCAATGTTACAATTGTATTTCACAAACAAATGTATTTAGTTTATGTATATTCACAAAAATTCACACAACTCAAATTTGCCTCAGAGAGCTTAACAATGTTTACGCCACACGACACACTCAACCCTGCATTTCTGAATGTGGATGAGAAACCAAGCACACATTTGATTAAGGAAACATCCTACAGCCATAATGGAGGATTTATTAAAGGGGTATAATGCAAACATGACTAAACATGAAAACAATTCACTGATGGTTCTTGAACTCAGAGTTTGTGGAGTACGAGGGATCCCTGAAGGCATCAGTTGACTGACAATCCCGCAGTCTAATCCAGAGAGTAAGGATGCACAGCAGCGGTGATATGTGTCGAATGAACATCGGCTAAGTACTTCTTTCGACTGTGATTGACAAAACCCTGCTAACACTTTGTTCATCAAGCCCTTGAAGACCATTTTCCCCCGAACCCGTCGGGTTGATCGGCACAAATTGAATCCAGACCAGGACTTCGCAGACGCTACGTTGGGACAATGGAATTTAACGTGATGCCGGACAGTATCCGCCCGCAGAGGCTGCAGCCGGGTATCGGGTTCGGTTCAGGACCGACCGGGACCCTCCGCTCCTCTCTCCGGCCCGGGGTGACGGTCCCCATCGCGCCGCTGTTGCCCTCCCCGGCCTCTCTGGCCGCTTCGTCCGGGCCTCCTCCCCCGCTGCCCCCGCTGCAGCTCCACAGCCTGTACGGCGGAATCGCAGCCGGGCTGGGGCCGGGGGCGAGCGGGCAATGCAACCCGGGGAACCCGGCGGTGCTGAAGGAGGCGGTGGAGGCGGTGGTCCGCAGCTTCGCCAAGCACACGCAGGGCTACGGCAGAGGTAACGTCCGGTGGCGACAATGCTCCGTTTAACGTCGAGATAACGTAGATAACGTAGATAACGGAGATTAAGATGTAACGTGTGACATGTTGTTCAGTGAGGAGTTGTGAGGAGCAGAAAACTACTTTCAGCGGCGCCATTCGTTTGGAAGTAGATTAGCAACATAAAATAAACATGCTAACGTTGAATCCCTGTGAAGTACATGTTTGGCTACAAACTGAATATATATCTAAATACCGACTTTATGTTGTTTTACCCTGATTTTCATCTGGTGCAATGGCACAATCATTTTTATTTCTGGAATCAAAGTTTCCCCTTTGATATTTACACACGTCTAGTAACAATGGCTAAAGGATTAACTACCACACACCAGGGGGATTACATTTACGAACAATACGCTTTTATACTATTAACTTGTTTTTACATATTACTTCTCCGGTCATGTAATGTAATTGTATAACACATTACTTATTGTCAGTAGCAAAAATTTAGTTTTTAATCTAAGTATGTTGCCTATTCTGACCTTTCCTCTTTTTATATATTGACGGATGGATGTCATTTACACACCTAACGTTAACTTTTTAGAGAGAAAAACATGAATTACTGATGATTAAATCTATGCAAACATATATATTTGTTTATCACGACAGCACTTTGGACAGAACTATGCATACAACTAGCATTACTCCAAAAGTTATAATGTTGGCTGTTGAGCTAAAACATGTGTTCCTGTCCGCTAATAGGATTTATTTTTAAAAGATTGTCCCTCTGTGCTCCGGCCTAACAGCTTCTTCCTCCCTCTATCCCATTTAGGCTACTTAAGACCGTCAACATTGGCAGCACCATAAAGGCTGCTTTTATTTTTTTAAATCTTAATATAGCTCCAATTTTGTGATTTGTTCTGGGGAAGAAAATATGTTTGGTAAATTATCTCATCTATACAGAAAAGCACATGTCATATTTGGGCATTCTGTACTATTTATTTCCCCTACATTATATTGCAGTTTGTGTTTTCACATTCTTTTCCACTACCCAGGACTATTAACACAAGGAAAGTCATTCTGTCAGTTATGATTTATTTTGCTATTATTTCATGTCATACCATGTTTGATATCAATTTAATAATCTTACTCTATGTTTTACTTCTCCCTGTGATACATTTGTCAAATATGTACTGATTGATACCAGGCCCCATTGTGGGTTTGAGTCTGGGCCATTGCCACATGTGTTCCTCCACTATCTCCTGATATTTCCTGTCTTTCTATTTTATCCTTTTCCTGGAGCATGTCAATGCTAAAAAATAACTTGGTCTGAATGTGGTGTGTTGAGCCTGCTTTAGGTCAAATTAAATGCTTTTTCTGGACATCCCATAACTCATCATGCATATCGCACCAGCATAAGTTAACTGTTGGAAGGATAATTATGTAAACAACATACACAATGGAATTATATATATTTGTTGTGTAATTAATATCGCAGTAAGCAACTTTTCGTACTTAAATTGATGTATTCAACAGCACACAACTTATAACTTGTATTGGCTTAAAACAAGAGAACAGTTTCTAGTGAGCACTTTACTTTTTTAAAGAGTAAGAGCAATAACATTGCAGTTTAGGGATTTATATATCTGATGTCAGAATATGTCTCTGCTTCTTTACAGAGGCCTCATTAGTCGCAGAGCTGCAGCCCTAAAATGCACTGATCGGGCTACAAGAACAAGAAGCAGGCTGCTTGTGTTTCGTATCAAACAGTCAGAGCTCAGCAGGAAAGAGCTGAGGGCGAACAGAAGTCAACCAGCCCTGAATAACTTTGGGTGCACCCACATCTCCAAACCCAATTAATAATTTCTGACTTATTCCTACTGCTTTTCTTTGTTGTTGTCTCCTTTTGGAGGACATGACTGTAACTTTCTCGCATGAGCACACAACGTGTAGAGTTGAGGGAGTGTTTCTTTAAGCAGCTCCTCTGAGGTGGTGCAGAATGTCATTTGAGCAGCCATCGAAATATTTTCAGGAAAAACCTCGGACACCCTTGAGATGACCTTCATCCCGCCATTTTCTATCTTTGTGTTCAGAGGAAGTTTCCGAGCACAGTCAGGAACTAATGGCACTTTAGAGTTTGTTGATGTACCACACTGTGACGAGGCTTCTTCTTTGTCTCTGTGCCCTCCAGTAAACGTGGTGGAAGCCTTACAGGAGTTTTGGCAGATGAAGCTGACCAGAGGGGCCGACCTGAGGAATGGAGCTCTGGTTGTTTATGAAATGGTCCCATCCAGCAGCCCTCCATATGTTTGCTATGTCAGTCTTCCCGGGGGCAGCTGCTTTGGGAGTTTCCAGGTACCTCGTGTGCAACTTCTTAGCACGATTGTGATAAAATCATCACAGAGATGGCGTTTTGTTTGAATGATTATTGTGTGTTGGAGAAACCCTTGAAACAGGACGATTAATGTAAGAAACATGTCACTCCAGTGCCATGTTTCAACATTCCAAAATCTTTTTTAACTGCAGCATAACAAATATGGGTGCACGACCAACAGCAAGTTAAGGTCTATGGACACTGTCGCTAACTTAATAACTCCACACTGGCTGGATTTATCTATCCGGCTGCATATCTGTGTTTCTGATTCTATCTGACCACTAATGCATGTTTTCTTCACTGTTTGACAGTTCTGTCCCACCAAGGCAGAGGCAAGACGCAGCGCCGCCAAGATTGCTCTGATGAACTCTGTTTTCAATGAACATCCCTCTCGACGGATCACAGACGACTTCATTGAGAAGAGCGTCAGTGAGGCCCTGGCGTCCTTCAATGTAAGTTATGTAGAGGTTGTGTGCTTATGTTGTGCTGGTATATAAATAACAACGAAAGGATAGAGATAGACACATATGTACTTACTTATATTACTAATGTATAAATGTATTGCAGTTGGCAACATGCAAATGGCTATTTTTAGAACAGAAGATACCTGATACCAATAATTGATGCTTTGAAGGTTACTCTGGTATCAATTGCTTCCTAAAATCTTTTGCAAAGGTGGTTTCTCATTATGTTATTCTCAGTATTTCAGACTACCCCCTACCAAAATGTTTTTACCTGCATACAACACACATTTTAGAGATCCTCTCTTCATTGTATTTTATTTATGATTAAATTTACCCCAAAATCTTGTCAAACTGTTGTTTGGGCCGACACAGCACGCTGACATTAACTAGCAGTTCTTTCCAGGGAAACAGAGAAGAGGCTGACAATCCCAACACAGGAATCGGAGCTTTTCGCTTCATGCTTGAGTCCAACAAAGGAAAATCGATGCTGGAGTTTCAGGTGCGTGAAATTCTGTGTCGTGTGAAGCATCATTTCGTCCTCCTGAGACGCACTAGAGTAGAGTGAAAATAGCACTGGCACGGTTTGAGCCCAGATGCTGTGTTAAAACGTTTGACATTTGTTCAGCATGTATACAGTGTAACAAAGATAGAGACCAGATACATGTTTTAAAGAGTTTTCTAGTTTGTATGCCTCTAGCACACCAAGAGCTTAGCTACTCCATTGGGGTAACATAGAGTAGTTTCAGCCAACATGTGACCTGTTTCTCTTTTACTAAAAGCATGGAGCCTGAAGCCAGAACATTTTAACCCTGTGTATAGATGGAAATAGGGAATCTGAGAGAAGCATGCTTGGTTTGTAAAATGGAGTTGATACATATTGAGTGTCCTGAAGCGAGCGTAGTTCTTAATTCCCGCTGACTTGTCTGTGTTTGTGTTTCAGGAGCTGATGACTGTGTTCCAGCTGCTGCACTGGAATGGGAGTCTCAAAGCCATGAGAGAACGGCAGTGTTCCCGACAGGTACCGCCAGTCGTCTCACCGATGGGTTGAATTATCCAAGTGCAGTCGTAGCTTTCATCAAGTTTCCTAAACAAACAAACTCTGTGTCAAATCTTTCCCTACAGGGCTTGACTTGTGCAGACATATTCAAGATTTTTAGGGGCATTGCTAGAGAGCAGAGAGGAGCTGGAAAATAATGTCACGGCAGAAAAAGCATTATAAATACTAAGACAGGCTACCAAAAAGATTGATTTTATAAAAATAATCTCTAGGTGCGTTAAAGCGTATACTCTTGTTGTACAGGTGACAGCAAGTTCAAATTATGGAAGCACAAAATCTTCTTTTGACAAATTCTAATACCTCTAGGCTATCTGCCATTATTGAGTAGAGATCCAACACCAGGGCTCTCTTTCCATCACCTGTAACACTGTGTGTCATTAAGTGGGATCAATTTGATGTGAGGTAACATGAGGCCAAGGATTGCTGTGGTGCTAAAATAGTTGGCAGCTGCAACACTGAACTTTTGAATGAGTTGGCAAGACCACTTAGCTTTCGCTCTCTTATTTAAATTGCAGGAAGTGCTGGCTCACTATTCCCACCGGGCTCTGGATGATGACATGCGCACTCAGATGGCCGCCGACTGGGTGAACCGAGAACAGAGCGTAGCGAGCACTGTTGCGCTGGAGGTGGCATCGACGGAGCGAGAACTGGAGGACGCCAGGCTGGCGGGCAGAGAACTGCGTTTTTACAAAGAGAAGAAAGACATCCTGATGTTAGCTGTGGGCCAACTCAATGCAGCCAACACTGCCACGCTGCCCTCACACTAAACCTGCCGTCCATTATGGAAACATGCCTTCACACTCCGTAGGATTCCTGGTAACAGTATTGATCCCTTCATAGATATAAAGGTGCTTCGTCTGAATCTTGTGTTTTTTATCTGAGGACCAGGTAATCAGGCCTTGACTTACAGTATGCACATCCGTCCATAACACCAACACATGCCGCTGTAGGCGTTACCTCTTTGTGCCTAGTGATTACAGGATAACAGTGGTTTTTTTTTAATTACCTGTAAACTTGCTTTGCATTCCAACTGACTGGTGTTTATATGTTTTTCCTTATTTCATACTGCTCATTTACTCGAAATAGACCTACAGAAACACGCAGCCTGCCTTTCATCAGTGAATGTATGGGACATAAGTTAATATGACCCAAAAAATCTAACATATTTGATCAATGTAAGGACCATCGAAGTTTGTTTCTTTCTTCTTTTGGGTGTGTTTACTTGTGTATAGTATTTTGGACTCTGGCAAGTAAAGGAGGTAGAATGTATGGGTCTTAAAACCTCAATGACAAGATCCGTGTGTCTATTAATATCCAAATATTTCTAAAATGTCACTACGAAAACAGCAAAAACGGGATATATGATCCCACCTTATAGCCCTTCCTTCATGGGGACACAAACTCTGCCTGTTGTAATAAGAATACAGTGGAAATGGCATTCTCAAATAATACCAGAAATTCAAGTAAGCATTGAAAACATTGTTATTTGCTTTGTGGGTACTTTGCTTAAATGTCAGCAGGTGACTGACAGCAGCTCAGGTTTTTTTTAAATCAGATATTAAACCATCACTATGATTTCTTATTTTCTTTTTGAAGGCATTTGACTATTTTAATGTGCATTGTACGCTTGGTGACCATGACACCAGCTGAATGTATATTTTCAGTGTGCTTTCAACTAAAGGATTTGCAAAGTGATGCTGTTTAACATTTAGACTGAGACGTTAGTCTTGTGATACAGGTTGTGTTGGTCATGTGCTTCATTTGGAGGAGTTCCAATAGTTGTTGCTTCGGAGGCTAAAATGGTGGTTGGGATCGCAGCAGATACAAAGAATAGAGGGGGATTGGGGGTAAAATGTGCAGGCCAAAAAACGAAGTTGAGGAATCTTTGGTTTTAAACAAGCTGATTCGTCATGTGTGAGTCATTGTGGTTGATACAAAACACTACCAGCACTTGTGGTTTACGTTTAATTTTTTTTACTTATGGGAAGGAGAATCAGTTTGTTAGCAGTGCTGGTGTATATCCACAGGCTAAACACAATGTATGTAACTCGCACTTATCACCTTTTAAAATGTTTCTATGTTGAAGGACCTGATTACCGTTTATACTATAAATGTGATATCTTTATATTTCTCTATGTATCTAAAATGTATTGAATACATTATATGGATGAAGGCATTTCAGTGAGTAGCCTTTTGAGGACCCCATGGAAGTGAGAGTTTAATTGGTTGGATGGAAATGTGGGCACTGAGTTATGCAAGTTAAACAGCAGGAGGGCTCATTCTCGCCGCTGAATGCTGGATTGTCAACAGAAGAAACTGATTACGTTAAATTTGGGGAGACGGCAAATATAAAACAAAGCAGCAGAAATGAAGTATGATTAAAGCCAGATCCAATTTTATTATGCTATTGCTGTGTCGCTTCCCGTGGATCATTGTGCCTTCATGAAATTGGTTGCATTGCAACAGTTAAGACTCGAAACTCAAAAGATTCATCAATTAAATGAGGTCTTTAAAAGATGTTCTACTCTACAATGTTTTTTGTAATTTCATGTAAAGTTAAAAGGATGGATTACATGTTATATTACTGTTACAGTAAAGTTACTTGGATAGAATAGTTTGACATTTGGGGAAATTTACTTATAAAACGTATGCATATAACGTGGCAGACAGCGCGTTTATCTTAACATTAAGGTAGTTTTCACCTAACTCTCAACCAGAAAGTTCGGAAGCATTTTTTCCCAAAATGTCAAATTATTCCTTAAATAGGTTACATGACATTTGATTATGAAAAATGTATTCAATCTTACTACCTTTTGGTATACATTTGTAATCATATATATTGTTTGTTTGGTACTCAGCTTGCAAAATATGTGTGCAGCACAAAATGTTTTTGTAAATGTCTTGGAAAAGAACATGCAGCTCTCTTAAGTAAATACAGAGAATTTAAAATATACCTTTTAATTGATACAATGAACACTTAGACCTCAAAATACTGCATCTTGAAACCTTTTATTTCATTTTTTCACGTTTATCTACTCCTGCTCAAAAAATGACATCTGCTGATACATTTTCTAAACGCATCAGTGATTTTATAGTCCCATTCACCAATTTGGTTAGATTTGAAAAGTTAAAATACAATTACGGGGCTGGAGATCTTGAATTGTGTGGTGTGGTTTGTTTGTTTTTGATG
Organism: Cottus gobio; assembly: GCA_023566465.1. Taxonomy (NCBI): domain Eukaryota; kingdom Metazoa; phylum Chordata; class Actinopteri; order Perciformes; family Cottidae; genus Cottus; species Cottus gobio. The sequence goes on from CM042231.1 coordinate 12,803,031, forward strand.
TTATTTTTTGCATTTTGCTTATACGTTAGATGTTTATTATGTGGGATTTTATTTTTGATTTGTTTTACCACAAGCCATTAATCTCAGAGTTCTCTTCTTACAAATGCCTTTGATATTTTTTTGTGATCATTATAAATTAAGGCTTTTTTAAACAATTTGTGCTATCCCTTTTATTAAAAATACCATGGGCTTTTCATATTTTGACTTTGATGCATGTTATGTTAATTACGTTTTTATAAGTTTCATATACAGTATTGTTTTATAACAATGTTTCTGAGGGCCCTTATTGTATGTATTTTCTATGAACATTTTGTATTCATGTTTATACTTTTAGTAGATTTATATGGTGTAATAAAATGGTTCATACAAATGTGTATTAATTTGTCATATCATTTATTTTACTGCGTAGTTGCACAGTATGACCAAGTAACTCTAAATAGATAATTGTTTGTCATCGTTTATTAGTGTGAGTGTAATTTACACTAATGAAAAAATAGCTTTTCACAAACATTAAAATGACACATTTTACATATTGTACACAAAGATAGTGTCCTGTGAAACATATTTCAACTTGAGCTGTGTTATAAAGACAATGCACGCTTTATGAATAATTAATAATAATATGTTCATGAGTTCCTGGTCCTTTTTAAAGTATTCTTTCTCGTTTGTGATGTTAATAGGGTCCACGTGTGTGGATGATGTTAGCCTTTTTTGTGGATATGCAGGTGAAACATGTTTTTTTTATGTTCAGTTAAAAATAACAAAGAATATTTGGTTTGATGTAAAAGTTACTCACTTCTCTGACCAAAGAGAGCACAGCCTATTATATTACAACCAAGCATTTGAAGTGTGTTGTCCCTTTATTTTTTTCTTTACTGAAAATTATTTAAAATATAGCGTATTAAGTTAATAAGAGATTCCTAAAAACGAATCAAGATTAAGATTCTGCCAATCGCCTTGTAGCTCCGTCGCTGCGAGCTAAACACTCAACAAAGTCTCGACTGTTCTCTGTCCTGGCTCCTCGATGGTGGAATGAGCTCCCCATTGACATCAGGACATCAGAAAGTCTCTACATCTTCCGTCGCAAACTAAAAACATATCTTTTCCGACTATACCTTGAATAAAGGATGTAGCACTATAGTAGCACTGAAATGGCTCTTACTGATAGCACTTTGTAGTCGAACCTTTGACGAAATTGTACCTTCTTGATTCTTGTTGTTCTGATTCTTGTTTGTAACCGTAGAATGCACTTATTGTAAGTCGCTTTGGATAAAAGCGTCAGCTAAATGAAATGTAATGTAATGTAATGTAATGAAATTGATTTATATTTTGTTATTTCCGCATCCGGTACGTTGACCGGAAGAGGCGGGGCCCTAGCGAAGGAAGCTCGTCTGGCGTTGTTCATTCAACATGGCAGCGGGACCAATTTCAGAGAGAAACCAAGGTAAAGACGTCATTGTAAACGCCCTTTTCACCCTTTATTTAAAGTAATGCATGAATCCGCTTGTGCGCCGCACGTCAAACTGCTCACATTGTTTGTAAGACCTGTTTAACTCATAGTTTGTGGTAAACAAGGGGTCGATCACATGGAGATGTGCTCACTTGTTAGCTTGGTTTGCCGCTAATTACGTCATTCATTTAAGTTTTACTTAACTTAACTTTGGTATTTTCCACTTGTTTGCTGCATTAGAGCTAATGTGTAGCGTTGGTTTCGGATTAATTTGAAGTATGGCAGCTGTGAGCATATTCGAAGTAGAGCTACATCCTGTTGGCTAACGGCTAAAGTTAGCTTAGCAAACTCGCGTTAACCATGAGCAACCAAACAAACGATCACACTTTGGGGAGTCGGTTGAGGTGCTTTGACACAGTCTTTGATCAGCAAGGCATATGATCTGTGGAAGTTATTACTATTATTAGTGTTATAACCGTAATAATAGGTAGGGTAGGTTAGATCATTCATTATTGTTTACTTCAGTTGGAACTCTCAACAAAAGATAAGATACGGTTACTAATTCTACTTCATTATCTTTGCATTTTTTTAAGATTCATGTCCTCCAGCTGTATTCTCAAAAGGCTATTCAACTATATTTTCCAAAGGACTGAAAAGCCACAAAATGTCCTTTTAACAATTGCGTTTCAGTCATAATGAGTTTCTTTGTGGAAAATGTCCAGCCTTTTATTTGTAATATTGTGTGTGTGTGTGTGTGTGTGTGTGTGTGTGTGTGTGTGTGTGTGTGTGTGTGTGTGTGTGTGTGTGTGTGTGTGTGTGTGTGTGTGTGTGTGTGTGTGTGTGTGTGTGTGTGTAAGGAGTTCACTTTCTCATTAACTCAATTACTCAACAGCATAATAATTTGGGCATATAAAGTAATTTCAACATCAGGTTTGATTCAAATTCGTATTTATTTTTTCAGATGCCACTGTGTATGTTGGCGGCTTAGATGAGAAAGTATCGGAGCCATTACTATGGGAGCTTTTCCTGCAGGCTGGTCCTGTGGTCAACACGCACATGCCCAAAGACAGGGTCACTGGTCAACATCAAGGTCAGTACCGTAGCTAATATTCTCTAAAACTGTGATTGTCAAGATAGTCATTGTCAGTCAAGAAAAACAACCCTGAACTTTTAAGTTCTGCTCAAATCATTTTCTCCCTTTCAGGTTATGGCTTTGTGGAGTTCCTTAGTGAAGAAGATGCTGACTATGCCATCAAAATCATGAATATGATAAAGCTCTACGGCAAACCCATTCGAGTTAATAAGGCCTCTGCGCACAACAAAAACCTGGATGTGGGTGCAAACATCTTCATTGGTAATCTGGATCCAGAGATTGATGAGAAACTGCTCTATGACACATTCAGTGCCTTTGGCGTGATCCTCCAAACGCCAAAGATCATGCGAGACCCCGACACCGGCAACTCCAAGGGTTATGCTTTTATCAATTTTGCAAGTTTTGACGCATCAGATGCAGCAATTGAGGCCATGAATGGCCAGTACCTCTGTAACAGGCCCATCACAGTGTCCTACGCCTTCAAGAAAGACTCCAAAGGAGAGCGACATGGCTCTGCTGCAGAGCGCCTCCTGGCTGCACAAAACCCTCTTTCACAGGCAGACAGGCCACATCAGCTGTTTGCAGATGCTCCACCGCCTCAGAGTGCTCCGACGCCGGTTCTAACTGCAATGGGAAGTGGGATGCCCATGCCAGGTATGACCAAAAAACTGTGGCTAAACATATTGTGTGTTCTCTTTTCAATAGTTCATCATTTTGCAGTGAAATGCAGAACATTTTCAATCACTTTTCATCAGCAGATGAGGAAGCATCCCATTAGTAATAACGCAATAGATGATAAGTTCAGGTCATGTGCTCACAGATAACATAAAGTAGTATGGTGCATATCTGTAATGCTTAATACACTAGCAAACTGGCGATTGTATGATCTCTGTATGAGCTCTGTTGGCTTTGCGTCTGAATAATTTCCTGAATGGGACACTTCTGTACATTTCCCGACATTTCTTTTCAAAGCTGTAACAGGTGGTGTTGCTTTTTCTTGGGTTTTAGCCTGTCATATTCCATATGCAGCCGATGCCTCTGATTAATTGTGATAGATTGAGTAATTGACTGTGGTGACTCCCATGAGAGCAGATAACCGGTCTCATTACGGACGACAATATGGAAGTAGAACTCTGTAGGTGTGCTTCTCCGACTGATGCGTCTTTTATGAGTAGGTGATAATGAAATCAATTTGATTTAATCTTATGTGATATCTGTAACTAGAACGGAACATGACAGCTGACAAATGAGCCCCTTTTTATGAGATACTAATTACATTTAAAAACAATGGCCCAGATTACTATACCCAATTAATTGTGTATCAGAAGAATATTAAATAATATGTTGTAAATTAAACTTTTTTTCTGTGCAGGCATGCCACCTCCAGGTTTCCCTCCTATTCCTCCTCCTGGATCAATGCCTCCATCAATGTCCATGCCTCCTAATGCCGGCGGACAACAGGGAGGCGGCGGGCTCCCGCCTGGACCACCACCGTTCCCTGGCAACATGCATCCAGGTAACGTTGGTTAAAGATTCAAATGTTTCTGCAGTGGCTGCAGGTGGGAGGTTATGCAAAAATATACTGACATATGTAATGGATCTATGCATCCTCAAATACTATAATGTAAAACCATTGGTTTTTTTCAAAAACTAGGAAAGAAGTTTCTTGCTGGAGCATGTCTGTAGACTTTATTGTTTCTGTCACACAGGTATGCCTCAGATGCCCATGCCCCCTCCTGGTCCTCCTGGCATGGTACCTCCACCTCCTGCTCCCCCAGGATCAAATCAATCACGGGCCCCACTACCACCTGGCATGCCCCCACCACCGCCGATGGGCATGCCGCCCAGAGCACCGTACGGACCTCCCATGGGTAAGCATCGTGGCATCTCCTCGAATCTTTGTTGTAAAGTGTGTCTTCATCTTAAAAATGCTAACTCGGTCATTTGTTGAGAAATTAAATGCTGATAACAATACTTTTACATGGTCACGACGGCTCAGCCAGTCTGTGTCGTTGTGTCATTGAGCAAGACACTTAACCCTCATTGCTCACCGTTGCTGTGTCTACGGTCTACTGTATATCATGTAAGTCGCTTTGGATAAAAGCGTCAGCTAAATGTAATGTAATGTAATGTCATGGTCGTTCTGTGACCACAAGGTGGCCGGTTCGATCCCTGGTCTCCCTATGGTTTGCATGGCTCAGTGTTCTTGAACAAGACACTGAGCCCCCAGTTGCTCCCGGGCGCCTCACAGGGCAGCACACTGCTCTTTTCCCCAAGGGTATTAATAATAGGATTCTTTCTTCAAATGAGCTGTTATGGGCAGGTTTGCTGCTGGTAAACCTTATTGTGTTGCTGGGTTGTCCTTGAATAATAGAGTTTTAAAGGACACCGTCACCATATATCTCTACTTCAAATACTGAAACGAGGCAACAGTGGACTATGATGAGAGAGACCTAGTAAAATATTGGAGGTATGAGGTGGGTCGCCAGAAAGACATACCTGATCTGCATCAAAATTATTTGAGGGCTTTCACAAGCTATACTATTGAATTCAAACAGTTCAGGATAGGATTGAGAATATAACATGAAACAAATATGTGACGCCACACAAAACTGCCTTTTTTCAGATTGGAGAGGCAAAAAGCCGGAATATAGATATAGAAAATGATGCAGAAATGATGCAGAACTGGCAACCTGTGCATTTTGCCTAGCAGCCAGGCATTTTGACATTACAGTAGCTGTTTTGAGTTAAGTTAGTTAGTATCTGCAGATATTTTTGTAAAGCCTTCTGATTTTGGTATAAAGAATTCCCCTGACTTTTATGTAAGTTGGACTGCTGCATGCCTGCAAGTTGTACAAAATAAAATTCACCCAGCATTGGCAGATCTGTCAATAATATTTTTTGCGTCCCATGAATCTTCAAACGATATCCACTCTTTACGCCGAACCTCGCCATTTGATTGTTGTTGAGGACGCTGAAACATTGTTTACCGTGGTAACCTTTTGGCTGTAGTGATAGCACACAGTCAAAAGTAAAGCTGTATCATGTCATGACCCTCTTGCTTGCTCTGTTTCTCAGGTCACCCTGGGCCTCCAGGTATGAGAGGGCCTCCTCCCATGCCTCCACCTGGCTACAGCGGTGGCCTTCCTCCTCGTCCTCCTTTTGGCTTCCAGAGAGGACCTCCAATGCCTCCAAGGCCCCCCGGTGTCCCGCCCCGCGTTCCTATGAGAGCACCAATGCCACCATAATCAGTCTCAAGCTGCGGAAACGGGCTCTTATTTTTTTGTTTTTTAAACATCTTACGATCTACTCAAGTTTTGTAATAGTGACAATAATTTAACCCCATTTGTAATTTTTTTTGTGGTCATTGTACAGATGAAGACCTTCGCCGAATAAAGTTTTTAGTACAAGTTTCTCACTCACTAATATTACTTATTCTGATTTGCGTGTTTCTTATGAATCCTATGATAATGGACCCTTTTCACAGCAGATATTTGGACACAAAAAGTCACAAAAAAGAAAGGTGTGTGTGATGCAGGATTGTTACTTTAGGAGTAAATATATAATATAATATATAGGCCCATACAATATTATATATGGGGTCATGTCATTATTAAAAATTATGCAGAAATGATTTTATATATATATATAAAAAATTATGCAGAAATGATTTTATATATATATATGCTCATATATAATATAGGCCCATACAATATAATATATAGGAATCGGTGCTCCCCAAAACAAAATGAAGGATTTTCTCCCTCACATGGTCCAACAAAGCCTGTCAATGAGGACAGTGGGTATAACTACAGCAGACATACATGTGTGTAGTTTCAGAATACATCACACGTTTCACTAATCTCAATGAGAAAGCTTTTTAAGACTTGCTGGTATTCAGACCACCGTTCTTCTGCACGGTGCACTTCTACACATCCTGCTGTGTGTGACATGCAAAGAACTCGAATAGTATGTCTTACATCCACAGACACGGTTTATTTGAATGGCACGTGCCAACATCACGCTCTGTGCGGAGAGCTTGCTTCTTCATAGCAGGGCTTGATGCAGTATAAGGGATCAAGAACATGGCAAGGGGTTGGCATGGCAACAGGAGTCAGGTGCGCTTGCACGTGTGTGTTGTCTGTGCACGCAATTTGATATTCATGTATACAGACAATCATCTGTTTGGGGAAAAAAAAAACCAGATGTAGGAAAATAAGGCGCATGCGTGCTATGGTAGCTTCTACATGTACAGTGAGCGTTTAACGAGTTTCAGTGTTTCCTGACACGGTTTGCATGAACATATAATAAGATGAGGAAAAGGGCTCATTTGAACGGGCTTAAATGGAGAAATGAGAAAATGTGTGCAGATATGCGCCAAACGCCTCCAGAGACGAATGCGTTAATGGGCTCGTGCGCTCGTGAGGGTTTGCATGGGGGGAGGGGACCCCTGCACATCACTGTGTGTGTGTGTGTGGATCGAGTGGGCTTCTCTCCTCCTAACCGCACAGCATCATCACTCGGTTCACACCAACAGCCTCGTACGCATCATCATCTTCCTCCTCCTCCTCCTCCTCACCATCTCCGGGTTGAAGAGGGACCACATCGCAGGAATTAAGGTGAGCCTGAATACAACGTGAATGATATTTAGCGACGTATAATCGTTTTTCTAGGTTCGAATACATATTTATATCTTTGCATGAAGACATCTTGAGTGAGACGACGGGCGTGTTCTCCAACCGTTTGCTTCACAGCAATTAAGATCGATTTTGTGAATCGAGTCGATGGCCTATAATCTAATCCAAATCGTGACAAGCTGCTGGCAATGGGATTTCTGAGAATTAGCACAGATGTCAGGATGCCAGCGAGCAGACAATCGGCTGCTAGTTGTGACAGATGTACGTTTTAATCCGGCCGTATTTGTGGGCTTTGTAAATTGGCCTGTTAGCGACATGGCCTTTAAAAAAAATCCTTAACATCAATGATTTTGACTAAACCGGAGGCTTACATTTACACATATTTAATCAGACTCTTGAATTCCCATTCTTGCTGCCCCTTTCAGACAATCATGCTAAAAAAAAATACATCGGCCTGTATGAGATACTATTAGGAGAATGGTGGCTGTTATGTCTGTGGCGTTATATGTTATCTTCAGGTGTCCAGATCATTCCACTTGACATTCAGATATAAATCTCCCAGTGCTAATAAGCTTGGCCTTGCAAAGGAAATGGTAAACTGATGCAGATTGATTTTAGAATGGGGAAGGAAATAAACCAGAGAGCAGTATAATATCCATCTTCCTCATCCTCATCCTCATCCTGCTCTTTACTGACAGCGATGTGTGTTGTAGGCTGCAGGGGCCTAGATGCTGTCAACTTGACAACATGGACGAAATGAGAAAAGTGGTCTTTAAAGCCTTTGTTTGAGTGTGACTTGGGACCTCCTTTACACTCTATTCTGTATGAAAAGACATAAAGATGGAAATGATTTAGTGCATGTACGTTACTTGTTGCACTAAGAGCTTGTATAGCTGTCTGTCTGTCTGATCCTATACCCTTCCATCCATCCATCTAGTCATGACCGTAAATATTATTATAGTTTATTGAGGTAAATCTCTATTACACCCTACAGAGATTGATTATTTTACTAGCATTTAGGCCTCTGAAATGTTATGAAGGGGCTTTGCTTTCTATATTGTGCAACTACTCTCCTGACTACAGGGCTGTAAGTGCTTGAATCCAAGGCCTTATTAGGTTAGTGTCCGACAGTTTAGCCTGGCTGACCAGGCCTGTGGGGTTCCTTTGATCTGTGCCGGTAAATCCGATCATCATGCTGACAGTGAAGGATCTGTGACTGGTGAGGATGTTTGAATCAAATTTAACATAAACAAATCAAACATATATATTGTGCATTGGCCAGGATAAGGATGCCATAAGCTACATAATTATGAATATAAAACCATGGTACAACAACGTGGTAAAACATACCTTCTCTCACGGTTCTTTACAGTACTACTTTTTGTCTTAACTGCACCACATACAAACAATAATTTGATTTCACATTGTGATGAACAAAGGCATAATTTGAAGAACATCTAGTCTGCACAACTCACGGCTGCGGCTATCACTGCGGACATAGATTTTATGTTCCCCGTGTTTGTTTATGTTAATTTGGACATTTTAACAACCAGAGCAGTTGTGTCCTTCTGTAATTGCACGTGGTGCGTTTTAAAGGCTTATGCTTATATTTTCACTGTTTTTACCTCAAAAACATTAAAATATATATAAATATGATAGGATTTAATATTTTATAATGTTTAGTTGTTGGAGAGTGGAGGGGGTTTTGAAGTAGTGTTTAGATTCTCACATAGGGAGATACAATTTACAAAAAATTAAAAATAAAAGAAATTAAAAACAAATTGAATACCAGACAATTTCACAGGTTTCTTTTTGTGGCTGACCCCTGAACTCAGCATTTATGAAACCCTCTCTCTTGCTCTTTTATACCTGGCAGACATTAAAGCCCTGTCAGCCCATTATTACCTGTCAGACCTTGTTTCTGAAACAGGGGTCAAAGGGAGCGTAGCAGGGATGTCTCTCATTCTGTCTGTTGTTTCACTGCACCGCTAAATCAAAGGGACATTTTGTTTTTTTGCATGGCGACCTCCCAGCATCCTAATAAAACAGCATATGTGGGAATCATCAGTGAACTACACGAGTCAGGAGAAGGAGATGTGATACTGCAGCAAACAGTTCAATGGACATCAGTTTTCCAGCTTCTTTTTTTTCTTAATTTCAAGCCTCATTTATTTTGGCACACAGCTCCTCTGCAGTCTTTTTGAATTAAGAAACCTATACGTATTTCTTCAATATCGTTTATGCCTTTTTTAACCGTTTAAATTATTGAAAAACCTTGCATTCTAGTGCAGGGTTTTGTGAGCAGTCATTCAAGGAATTAATGACGAGGTGATAATATGTATAGGGCCTCATCAACAGTGAGTCATGGTCACGTATACTATAGCTCTGCACGCTGACATTCTGCACCAAGAAACATCCATTAAAAATACCATTCAAGGTCTTGATGTCTCGCCCTGTAATTACTTCTCAGGCTCGTCTGTGACTCAGCAGCGAACACATGCTGGGCAGATATGGAAATGCAACAGGTGTATTGTGGAAAGACGTCATAGGCTTGCTAGTGGTTTAGTTAGCTCAATGGAAAAAAGTAGAATGATTGGTTCAAAGAAAAAGACGATCCTCCAACATAGAAACAGTACACCTGGACTATAAGAGACACAAAATGACTTAAAAAAACAGATTTGGTCAATGCATAATTTTTCTTTATTGTCTTAGTGGTAGCCTTGTGTCTCCCTCTGTTTCTTTGTAGTCATTTTGTGTCTCATAGCTCAAAATTGCACCTCTTTGTTGCCATTTTACCTCTATTTATTGTCACTTTAAAGTAATTTTGTGTCACTTTGGGGTCATTTTGCGCACCCTTGCACTCATTTTGTGTCTCTGTGTATTGACTTTTCGGAGAAAGCAATTTCATTTCATCAGTCAGGCAGAGGCACAGGCCCAGAGGCCTAAGGGCTCAGGGTCCATTCAGGAACCCATCCAATGAGTCACCAGAAATGGGCACTGATGCTTTTGAAGCTCCTATCAAATGCCTCTCTCAACTACATGCAGAAATGAAAATGATATAAGCTTAACCATCTCTCCATTTTCTCCACAGACATAAGACGAGCCTGTTGTCATTCGAGTGGCCACTCTTCAGCTCGTGAGGTGTACCCTGAACATACTGAAGCTGACGGTGGCCTCTCCATCTTTGAACCCATTTGCATCTTCTGAACCTCTTTAAAATGGAGGACGGCTACCAAAACCGGACTGCCTTCATAAAAGGTGCCAAAGACATTGCCAAAGAAGTCAAGCGGCAAGCATCTAAGAAGGTCGGCCGTTCAGTGGATCGGGTGACCGATGAGTACAGCAAGCGCTCCTACAACCGCTTTGAAGAGGATGACTACCCCCCGCAGGGAAGCCAGGACGGAGGCTATTACCGTGGAGACAGCCAGGCGGCCAACGACGACGAGGGCGGCCACAGTGACTCCACAGAGGGTCACGATGAAGATGATGAGATCTACGAAGGCGAGTACCAAGGAATTCCCCGGGCTGAATCAGGCAAGGCCAGCCTGGCTGGAGGTCCGGGCTCGGTGACGGCCGGCGCTCAGCAGTTCACAGATATCGGGGTGTCCGAGGCTGAGAGGAGGAAGGACCAGGAAGAGCTGGCTCAACAGTACGAGACCATTTTACAAGAGTGTGGTCATGGAAGGTTCCAGTGGGGCCTGTACTTCGTGCTGGGGCTGGCTCTCATGGCAGACGGCGTTGAGATCTTCGTGGTCGGGTTTGTCCTGCCAAGCGCTGAGAAGGACATGTGCCTGTCTGAACCCAACAAAAGCATGCTGGGTAAGACTCTTTTACAGTTTCTCCTCCTTCTGTTATAAGGCTTTTTTTCTGTTGCTTAAAGGATTTCTATTGACTATGTTTTTCTTACAGTCAACAAATCTCCAAAACCAACCCACGAAGTATTGGCTGTATATATTTGTCTTCTGGGGCTGATAGACAACCTAACTTATTATTGGTTTTGGTGTGTTCATAAGATTTGTTGACTATTAGAAGCTGAAAAGACGATAATCTAACAATAGGAGTAAAAACGACCGGCAAGAGTTACTTTTGTTGCTGTAATAATAATAATAAAAAGGTTTAATTTCCTTTGCTCTCTCCACAGGTCTGATTGTATATTTTGGGATGATGGTCGGGGCTTTCCTCTGGGGGGCTCTGGCTGACCGGATAGGCCGTCGACAGTCTCTTCTCATCTCTCTCTCCATCAATAGTATCTTCTCCTTCTTCTCCTCCTTCGTCCAAGGCTACAGCACTTTTCTGTTTTGCCGTCTCCTCTCAGGTGTTGGGTGAGTTGAAAATGGTCTACAGTTACAATGCAGGACAAAGGGAAACCAAAAAATACACTTTTAACAATAGTTAAAACATTTAATTTTTAAACCAATTCCATAAATCACATTTCAATAATGTATGTCTATAGAGGAATGATTTAATTATAGTCTACTCCTTTTGCAGTTTAAATGCTAATTTATAACCAACACAGAGGGAGATTGTGATTAGAAAATTAGTAATAAATCAGCAAAATAACACAAGATATGATTGTTTCAGGATATTTAATAATAAATGAATAAACTTAACTCTTTGTTTTCAGTACAACATGCTTTTAATCTGGCAACCTCAGCTCTGTGTGCGTAAACTCGTAAACACAAGGACTCATTTGGTTTGTGATCTTTGCAGGATTGGTGGCTCGATCCCCATCGTGTTTTCCTACTATTCTGAATTTCTGTCCCAAGAGAAGCGTGGCGAGCACCTCAGTTGGCTCTGCATGTTCTGGATGATTGGGGGAATATATGCATCTGCCATGGCCTGGGCTATAATCCCACATTATGGTGAGTACAGTGACCAATCCCTGAATTTATGAGGCCATGGTTTGGTACACCTGCACTGCCCAAGCTAGCTGATCATAGCAATAGTTCAACATTTCGGGGAAAATCCCAAAATAATAATACAGTCTTCAGACATGAGAGTGGTATCAATACTGTTATCAACTGTTATCAAGAGTATACGTGCATTTCCCAAAATGTCCAATGATTTCTTTATATTAAATATCTTTGCAGCATAGCCAGTGTTCATCGCTGAAGAAAGGTTTACTGTGGCTGACCTCCGACTTCCCCTGAGGGAGGAAAAATAAGAACATGGTTCATACAGTGTCACATCAAATTAAATATATTCCAGCTTGTGCTCTATAAATATTGATTGTCTGACCTTATCCAATACTGTTGTGACTCACATTGTTAGGGGAAAGCAAAAGCATAAAAGGTGTGAGCTCATTTCTTTGTGTTTCCGTCTTCTCAGGATGGAGTTTCCAGATGGGCTCGGCGTATCAGTTCCATAGCTGGCGTGTGTTTGTGTTAGTGTGCGCTTTTCCCTCTGTTGCCGCCATTGCTGCCCTCAGCGCCATGCCAGAGAGCCCACGCTTCTACTTAGAGGTTAGCAGATGTGCTTGTTGACTACAGTCTGACTGTGTTAGATGTTTTCCCTCATGTATGAGTCATTACAAACGTGGAGTGTGTTGAGTGAAGATTTTAAATGAATGAGAATTAATATGACGTTGACATTTCTTTCAAACAGAATGGCAAACATGACGAAGGCTGGATGATTCTGAAGCAAGTTCACGACACTAACATGCGAGCAAAGGGGCACCCCGAGAAGGTGTTTTCTGTGAGTATCTCTGACAAAATATTGTTTTATTAAATCATAATGTTTAGATCAGCTCAGAAGCAACACTCTTACGTTTTTATGCCTTTATTAGATCGCCCATAGCATGAGAGATGACAGGTAAGAAGGAGTAGGAGGAGGAGAGGGAGGAGGAGAATAAAGAAACAACAACAATACGTGGTTAAAGGTAGTTTAAAAAAAAATTACATACTTACTCGCAACTTTTCCACATCCCAGACATTGTCATCAGACTTTAAATCAACACTAAGTGTCAAACAAGTTGTGGCTTGCTTGTGGTAATGCATTCAACAAAATAATGTCTTCCTCTGTGGAGGACAAACCAACAGGAAGAAGAGTTTCAGGAAGTCTTTTCAGAAATGCCAAATACAACCAAAATGTTTTTCTCGACATCTAGCTGAAGGGCTTGCTTGCTTCTCTTTCATCCAAGGTCACCACAATTAAGACGGTGAAGCAGATGGATGAGTTGGTGGACATTGGCCCCGATACTCCAGTCTGGCATCGCTACAGGATGAAGATTATGAGCCTCTCCCATCAGGTGAGTGAGGGAGATGTGATGCAGGCAGTTGTGGACCAAAACTGTGACCACGTTTTAAAAGCATGAAATAAAACATCCTTGAGATCAAATCTGAGATCACTGCATATTTAAAATAATGTTGTTTTTTAGCCGTATCCACATGCAGACTTTCTCTGCTGCTTTTTGTCTTCTAAAATTTAATTTAGAGAAACAAACAGTTAAAAATGATTAACACACATTTTATTTGTATATCACTGTTTAAGCTCATGTTTTTGTATTGTGTTACACATTGTTGTAGCACCATGGCTGCAGGCAGAAACTTGACCACCTTTGTGCCTAATTTAAATTTGCATTCAGCCTACGTTCTGCTGCTCGCCTACACCCTCCATGTTCTGCTTCTGCACCACCTGCTTAATGCCTACTGTGAAAAGTCTTCACTCTTGATGTGGAAGCTGTAACGATGTAGTTTCAAGTGGAATTCAAGAAGGGTCCATATACAAAAATTGGTTCAAAGAGGAAATATTTGAGGGAAATATAGAAATATAGAAAAAAAAAAAAACAGCTGGGCGGCTGTCATGTTGCATTTGACCTCCTTTCATAAACTTAATTACAGCGCTACAAGTTGCATGTTACTGTTCAGAAATGACCGCTGGAGTCGTTAAATTGCAAATGAATTAATCAGACAAGTTAACTGAGAATAATCTTAACAGAAGTTTAAATCTTGTTTAAAATCTTGTGTCAAACACTGTTTTCTTGTTCACATGTTGCAGATACGGAATAACATTGTTGCCTGCTTCAGCCCAGAGTATAAACGGACGACTTTCATGCTCATGGCCGTTTGGTTCACCATGTCTTTCAGGTAAACTAAAGACTCAAAACCTTTGCTATGTGGTGAATCTCGTTTCCTTTTGAGGCATATTTCATCTGTCCTGACTCTCGAACCGTTACAGCTATTACGGTCTGACGGTGTGGTTCCCAGACATGATCAAGTACATCCAGAAGCAGGAATATGAATCACGCACGAAGACCTTCACCAAGGAGCGAGTGGAGCATGTGACTTTTAACTTCACGCTGGAAAACCAAGTGCATCTCCAAGGACACTACTTCAATGACAAGTAAGGCTCTTGTGAGGTAGTTTTACGTTTCAATTTGACAGATCAAAGCATTTTGCTGAAGACCTGTGACCTGTTTACCAGGTTCCTCAACCTGAAGATGAAGTCCATGGTGTTTGAAGACTCGGTGTTTGAGGAGTGCTACTTTGAGGACATCACCTCCATACACACCATCTTTAGAAACTGCACCTTCGTTGCAAGTTTGTTCTACAACACAGGTAAATATGATCAGAAATTCTTCGGTGTGTTCAGTATTGATATGCATATTGTTTTCTTATTTCATAACATAGTAATTTGATACATTGTTAGTGTAAACAAATTGATGATTGCTTCTTTAAAGTGATGTTAAACACGTCGATAAACTGTTCTTAATGATCTTTATAGCCCACTTTTATTACACAGCTGCTTCAGGAAAAAACTCTAATCCTTTCAGAATGAATATGAATTTTAAGTAGTTTTGTTGCAGCCTGAAGTAAAAATATAGAAAAGATAAAACACAGATGTTCGGCAGGACTGCAACCATGGCAATATTCTGCTGCTAGTATCCCTGGGTTACGCTGCAGAGGACTGTTGCCCTAGCGACATAAACAAAAACAGACAGCAGAGTGACGCAATCGGCTGTGAAACATCTGCACACAGATGTGAAGATGCGTTTGGTGGATAATCACAACCAACTTGCTTTTCTTTCTTTCTTTTTCAATGTGCAAAGGATTTGTATATAAGTGTGTAACTGTACAACAATGTACACACAAGTCTAGTTTTTTTTGTTTTATGTGTGTTTGCTTTCGATCAATGTCTTAGTTTCTGTCTGAGAAAACAGAGAAGCTCTTGAATCCCGACAGAAACCGCCAGCCGCAGCAACTTTTGCAGCAGCGGTGTCTCCTCATCCCCGAAGCCAACGATGCATTCTTTTATGTTTATGTCATTTGGACATCTATAAATATACGATCATTCAGCACTTTAATGTCTGCCGGAATCCCTTTAATGCAACTGTTATTGGTTATTGGTATGGAAGCAGTTTCAGCAGTGTCATGAGAAAATCTAATCATGTAGTTTCTGCGGCTGCAGGCATCAAAGTATGAACAGAGAGTAAGGTAACCTCCCGTAGCCTCTTCTGGTTTAATATTTATATTATAATTCTTTTTCAAGTTCATTGTGTTGGATGCTGTTTTTTTATGTTTAATATCTGCCTGAAAAGGATTTTTATTAAAAACAGGCGCTGGCAGAGGATTGGTTGTGTGGTGGCTGACCTTTTGCTGAGAGATCATTCAATCCTCAAGTGTGTACGATACGATCACCAGTGGTTATCATACAGTTGCATTTATGTAATTTAATTGCTCAAGTATTCATACATTTGGGAGCACCAACACAGACGATATCTGGGATGTGGAAAAGTTGCATTGTAGCATTAATTGGGCGCTATAGTAAGTATAGAAAATACTACATGATGTACCTTTAACCACGTATTGTTGTTGTTTCTTTATCATGCCGACACACTGAAATATATAGAGGTAAATGTTGTTTGGACCTTTTCAGGGGTAACAACTTCAGAGTAAAAGGGAAACTATTTCTATGCACCTGACACCTGACCGGGATTTTGGACGAAAATCAAATTCTTCATGTTTTCTTTGCATTAACTTTGTTTGAATAAGTCATACGCCTGTAATCCGGGTCAAAATGTTTCAAGCTGCATTAACTGGAGAAGTTTAATAACTCTGCAGCTTACACTAAAAAAGGCCAGTGACCATTTTTGCATATCATTCCCAATTTCTCTCTCTTTCTCTTTCTCTTTCATCAGATTTGTTCAAATACAGGTTTGTCAACTGTAAACTGCTCAACAGCACGTTCCTC
Organism: Cottus gobio; assembly: GCA_023566465.1. NCBI lineage: Eukaryota > Metazoa > Chordata > Actinopteri > Perciformes > Cottidae > Cottus > Cottus gobio. Next base: position 12,819,400 of record CM042231.1, read on the forward strand.
CACAACAAGGAGGGCTGCATGCTCGACTTCAGCGACGACTTCAACAATGCCTACATGATATACTTTGTCAACTTCCTCGGCACATTGGCGGTGTTGCCAGGCAACATTGTGTCGGCTCTATTAATGGACAAAATTGGGCGTTTAAGGATGCTGGGTAAGTAAATCCAATCACCGCAGATAACCCACTTATGGCCATAGGGGCTATTTAAATTAATGTAATTCTGTCTCTCTGATCAGCGGGATCCAGCGTCATCTCTTGTGTCAGCTGTTTCTTCCTGATGTTCGGCAACAGTGAGTCAGGGATGATCGCCCTCTTGTGTCTGTTTGGTGGCATCAGCATCGCCTCGTGGAACGCCCTGGATGTGATAACAGTGGAGCTTTACCCCTCGGATAAAAGGTAACATGAGTTGCACCGACTCATTGCCGTTTGTTAGATGTGATTATAAACGTGTGTGGGGTAAGAGGTGTTATTGTTTCTGTGTCCTTTAAAAAGAGAGCTCACTGCTGTCAAACATGCTCTGATGCAGGTTTCATGCGCCAGATTTGTAAGCATTAATCTGTTTCATCAATCAGCTTGGACAAAAGGTCGAGCAAAAGTTTATGTCAAAGGAAGAAATATTTTGTAATACGATTTAATTGGGACCAAGCCCATTTTGTGTTTTATTGATCTCTGATTTATTTATTTTAAGCTAGAAACAAAACATTTATGACTCTGGTAGGATTATTATATTAAAAAAAAAAGTGTTTTAGTAAGGGCAGAATCCTATGTGTTGTGCAGAAAATGACTATACTTTACTTCAAATGATTACAGGGAAAGTCTGGAAAATAAAACGTACTGTTCAAATACAGTTATGTGGCACACTGAAGCTGTGGACATATGATCAATACAGTTAAACTCCTCTTTGTATCACTCGCTGAAACTCTTTTCTCCTTGTTTCAGGACCACAGCGTTCGGCTTCCTGAATGCCCTTTGTAAGCTGGCGGCCGTCCTGGGCATCAGCATCTTCCAGTCATTCGTCGGCATCACCAAGGCTGTGCCCATCATATTTGCTGCTGGCGCTCTGGCTGCAGGTAGTTTCCTTGCAACAAAGTTGCCTGAAACACGAGGCCAAGTGTTGCAGTAAATAAAATGAACAGAAAAGGGCAGCAGAGCGCAGCTGGAGTGTGTGTGTTTGACAACTAAGAGTCCGAACATCCCTGAGCTTCAGCGTTGCCCGTTACACACCAACAGAGCAGACTGCCATCCCCATTGTAAGCCCAGAATCCTTTGAAATGTGGATCGCATCATTCAGAGTCTATACAGTGATTTAAGAGAAGAGCACACAGACGTAGAGTTCATAAGTGTAAGAGTGATACAGTTAAACTTGTGGTGTGCAGTGGGGTTAAAATGTAAATTTCTGGGAGTTTTCTATAACTGGCCTACACATCTTCAACAATTGAGAAGACAGATATTGCAAATGAAGAGATGAGACTGCAGAATAAGCCATTCATGGGGGATGGTGAAAATATTTAGTCAATGTATCTGGTTGGTTTTCAAATATGAATGCAGTGTTTTTCTTTCTCGTCTGGCCTCAGTAACTGGCTTTTAGTGCTGCTTGTTCATTTGCTGCTTGTACAGTTACCTTTGCGTTTCCATTCAGGCGGATGTCTTTGCTTTGATGAAAAGCTTTTCTTTCAAAAGATCTCACAATGAATTTCAGGGTGAATATATTTTCTCTAAGATTGCCCGTGACCCTCGACCACTGCCTACTACTGAAGCCAGACCTGTTTCTACCAAATAATATGAAAACATTCCAGTGAGGCTTGATTTATCCACAAACAGATAATGCAATGTGTCCTCGTCCCTGCATAAATCCAGTCCACTCCTCTACTGAACGCTTCAAAACACAGACAGGTGAAGATGCATTTCACAGGATTCTCTCTTGTAAATGGGAATAGATTGATCCAGCTCCTCAGTGTTCAGTGTTAAACTAATGTTTCCCCTCGCTGTTGTTGATCCATACAGCTGTGGCAGTGTGATGTCTGCAACACAGGGATGTCTGTGGGACAGATTTTGTGAGGGAAGATACTGTTGTGTAATATTTGCCTAATTAGTCGTGTGAGTGTGCATGTTTGTCTTTGTTATGTGAGACAAGAGAAAGTGTCCATTTCATGCAAAATCAGTGTGGCCACGTAGACCATGTCTTACTGATCCAACAGCAGAATGTACGGAACAACGATCACACATTCATTTAAAAAGAATTATATAGCTCAGGTCTGGTGAAGTGTTTAGGCCACGTTTCCAGATGGTATTATGTTTTAGCGCCACGCTACCGATTTATTGTACATGCAGGATGGTTTTCTGATATTTCTGATTAATCCATATTGTATGTACAGCTGTGTTAATTAGTCTTAATGTAAAAATAAGTAATTTGATTAAGTGTAATTCTTAACATTGAGACAAAAACACACTATTGTTTTGTAGAGCTTGCAACCACATCTCTTTCTCAGCAGTTGGCTTTGTGTCCATAGAGAGTGAAAGCACAGGAAAAAGCAATTAAGTTGACCATGACATTGTTTTTATGTTATTTGTTTATCAATGTCATTTGGTTGTTTTGTTTTTTCCTGTTTGGCCTAAAAACATACACCAAATGCAGTGTCCTTTCTTAAAATAGGGTGATTGCCCCTTAAAGGTCCTGATGTGACTTTATTATACTCATAAGCACAAATTAAATGGGACCAAAAGAAGAAGAATCAGTAAAAATAAAAAATAAAAGTCCTAATGATCAGGCAGTGCTGCACAAAGGGGAAAACAGAACAATCACTTGACTAATTTCATTTTAAGGGCTGCTGTTCCCGTCATTCTTGTGTGCATTCGTTTGAGCCGGAAAAAGTGAAAGGTTATCCCTCACTGTGTACCTGTGCGAGACTGCTTAATCTAAAAGTACACAAGAAAACTGCAGATTTTGACTTTGATCTGAATTGGACGCAATCACTTTAACGGAAAGCCACCATTATTTATACATATCACTACTTTGGTATAATTTCTCCAAAGGTGTGCATCAATATGTGTGCTGACAATCAGTGAGTGGGTGCTGCTACGGCCCACTGGAGTATGTTGTTTGACCAAACGACATCCTCCGGATTACGTGCATGTGTCTATGTGTGAGATTGAGACCCTAAAAGAATAATTTGACATTTTGATAAGTACACTTATTTACTTTTTTGCAGAGGGTCAAGAGAAGATTGATACCACACTCATGTCTGTGCGTTAAGTATGGAGTTGAAACCAGGAGGTGGTTAGCTTAGCTTAGCATAAAGACTGGAAAAGGAAGGGATTGCTAGCCTGGCTATCTTCAAAGGCAACACCATTGATTTTTTTTGTTTTTTACAGATTAAATAAAAGATATATTAGTGACCTTTAGAGGTGTTAGTAAGGTGATTTTGTTACCTTTGGATTGAGACAGGCAACCTGTTTCTCGGTTTCCAGTCTGTATGCTAAGCTAACCTTCTTGTTTAGCACACAGGCATGAAAGCAGTATAAATTGGATCTTGATGAAGGCCACAAGCCGAAACATATTGGTCGAAACAATAAAGTTGTTCTATATTACAAGTGCTGCTGGAGTTCTGACCTCTTCAGTTTGACTTTCACAAAAAAGCAAATGAGAACATTTCGAAAAATGTTGAACTTCTCTTTTAATGATATCCAATCTAGATTGCATTCTGAGGATCAAATCTTTCTTTTGCGTATTTAATGACAAATGTGTTCTGTCTTGTTCATGTTGGAAAGACTGTTGTTTGTGTGTGTGTGTATGTGTGTTTGTAAGCTGACTCTAAATATTCTGTCACATATTTTTCTACTTTTTTCTGTTGCGATGTTTTCATCCCTGTGATGAATACAGCTCAGTTGGGGACCACGGAAATATATTTACACTAAAAGAAAAACAACAATATATGCAGTGTATAATACAATGTGCTGTTCTTCATAATAGACTCGGGTGCTCTTTTGCTGATACAATTCAGTCTTTAAAACAAAATCCCATCCAGGATGGCCAGTGTCAGAGATTGTTCTCTGATTAGAAATCCGGAAAAAAAGGATCACATCTTAATTTTGCAAAGATAACTTTGCCCTCTAATCCTTCTGTATTCAACCAATCGTGACGCATGTTTGTATCGTGTTGTCTGCCTTCTTGGACGTCCTGTTTTTGTCTAAAGCAAGAACTAGTGTTTTCATTGTTGTATGATGACAGATGTGTTGCTTGCAATGATTGTTCTTGATCAAAGTGGGGTTAAAATTGGTGACACTTGAGTTTGTTTCCTGAAAGTAAGCTAGTGGTGACTGTGTTCCCTGTTTACCTTGGACCCAAGTAACTATATATATATAGCGGTAATTGTGCAATTAATCTTGTCAGAGAGGTACAAGAAATGGCAATATGCTTGAAGGGAGATGGAAATTTGCATAAATTAAGTACAAAAAGTACAATTTATCATAAACTTGTCCATGTCAGTCTGTTTTAAAAGAGGGAAGTGTGAGCATTATTGTGAAAGCTTTACCCAATTTTGAGGAAATAAGAAGTTAGTGTTTAATCCAAAGGGACCAGTTTATCACTTTATCAAAAGAGCCCCTTCAAATTGAAGCTCCTGTCCAAAATGTAAAAGTTTACTATTTAATGTTGGTGTGTAGAACTTGCATTCTATGTATAAACTATCTGAAGGATTACAGGTTTGAGTTGTATCCATAATGATGGCAGTGATACAGGATGTTAGCAAACACCAGCCTGAAGACTTCCCTTAATGGTGGCGGTCTGATAAAGGACCATTTATGGCATGATTTGGCTCGACTCTTAAGAGCACATGGATCAGTTCTGAATAGTGAAATTAAAAATAGCGGACCCATGCCAGAAAACTCTGCAAACTGCAAGAAACCTTCCATACAGTTTGGACTGAATGAATATATGTTTGATTTTTTCTTTAGTTTGACTCTGACCTGTTTAAAGATAAAGGACTCTAAATGTGAGTTAAATTTGGAAGAAAAAAATAATCAATGTACTTTGTGTAGAAACTAGTTTGTACGTGCAAGTTTGGAAATTGTGGAACAAAAGAAGGAAAACAATTCCCAAAAAAGTTAAATATGACACAAATCTATTGCGTGTTGTCTTTGTGTTTTGTAATTGAGGACTGAAAATCTTAGTAAATTCAGTATTTATTACTTCTGGTTATTGAGAATATTTTAGTGATTCTGAAAGGTGCTGTATTTATTTTATGTGAGAGTTGTTCATTATGCTGGGATTTGCACTTTTGTGCCAGTTATATGAAGCAAATGATAAATTATGGAAATAAACTCAAGAAAACTAATGTCATGTTTGCATTACACAGCATGAAGTCAACTTTGATTTTGTTTCTTCAAACTGTAAGTCAGGAGAACTTACTTTGCAACAGTAAGTATCTGAAGAGGCTGCAGGAGGGAACCTAGATTACCAAACTAAATGCCACAAGTTAATGCTTCAGCTCTACCGCTGTAAAGTTAAAGAGGTTACCTTAGCCAAGTCAGTCTAAAATAAATTGGGTGCTATTGTTCCTCCTGGGATAAGAATATCCCAACTAGATTTTGCTTTGAATTAAGGAGTCATAACTATTGTTACTATCATATTGCTTCAAATGAGTTACACAGACAGGAGCCAATGTCACACACAAGTTTATAAGATGCAAAAAAAGGGTGGTGAAAAGGTAGCCAGTTGCAGTCAAGTTATTAAACAAATGAAGCCTGAAGTATCAAACTTCAATATTTATATAGTCCCGACTACTGCTGAGAAATGTAGATCACATGATGGGGAAACAACCATAGAGAGCGATGCCACATTGGTTCTGTCTGTTCCGAGCCATCTTGATGTAGCCTTCGTCCCCGTATTTCACACCCCAACTGCAGTGCAAGAATATGTAGGTCATGAAACGATCAATTAATAAGTTACTTGAAAGACACTCACAATCCATAATTCACAAAATAAAAAATAAAAAAATCCAACACCTGTTTTTGATCAGCCAGTAGTCGTGCTGTTTCTCAGTGCCGTAGCCCACAGCCAGCACTCCATGGTTCACCTTGTAGGTGCAGGTGTGGTCCCTGTACACACCTGTAGGACCACATATGGTGGAAAAACAGCAAACTTGTGCTTCATTTAAAAAAAAAAAAAAAAAAAAAATGAAACAACTCACCATGACGGTAGAAGACGAACTTCGGCCTGGAGGCATCAATAGCTACAGAGATGGGGCCGACACTCACCAGAGCTTCCCTCAATGCAGACTCGTCCCCCTTAGGTAAGAAGGTGTAGCCTGAGCAGTTAGCAGCCCGGTGGAGGGAGTTATATTTGCATTCACCACGCTAAGAAGACAGGGATTTGCAGCGGGAGTTAATCAAGGTTTAACCACAGTAAACCGGAAATGTTAACACAGTTTGTTTTAAGCTCACCGAGCCGACGTAGGGGTAGTCTGCATCAGAAGCTATGCCTTGGTTTGTCATGACATACTTGAAGGCGTTTGACATGAAGCCACCTTTGCACCCGCTGTTGCCATATTTCGCAGAACAATCCACCAGGTTCTGTGGACTGAGGGATAGCAGGACTCCTGTAGACTTCTTGAGTTGCCCTTCCAGGGCGCCAACTGCACTGAAGGCCCAACAAGAGCCACAAGAACCCTAGAAGATAGACAAGTTTCACATGTAGACCATCTTCTTCAGACACAAGTCCTCATAATCTATGTTAATGTACTAGTTCTTTGGAGTTTAACTCACCTGCGTTTTGACCATAGTTACCAGGCCTTCATCCCTCCAGTCCAGTGACCGCGGTAGAGAAGTGTTGAGCCTGACAAAGTTTGAAGGACCCCTTTCCAGGGAAGAAGGCACTACAGTGCCCATCAGCTTGGCAGTTATCTCCTCAGTAGTCTACATACAGAAAAAAAAAAAAGAGTGTCAAGTGGCTCTACATTAGTTTGTGGAAATACAAACTATAGCCTAAAAAAAAAATCTATAATAATTCCACATGCATCATTTGATGGCTTTGAGGAGACAGTGGTATCATGTAAAACCACTGTATAGTATATGGGGGTGTAGTCAACTAACCAGATCTCCCAGGTGGTTCATTGCCAGCTCATAGGTGTGCAAGCCCAGAGAAGCTTCAAGGTTATGGCCAGCAATCATTTCCAAGTTATTTTCCCATATATGCCTGCGACCCAACTCCTCAATCTGGAACACAGCATTAATATTAAGAGGAAACAAATTATAATCAGATTTAATTCTGAAGCCAGCTTGTTTGGATCTATAGACTATTCATTTAATCATTTTTAAGACTTTAACTTTACCTGGTGAGAATATACTTTATTATGCAGCTTCTTCCATAGCAGCCAGTGTCGATCCCGTTCCGAATTGATGTCGACCGCTGCAACGCCACACGCAACGGTGAGTAGCAGGATACAAAACATCTCTGGATCCTGGAACAGAAAAACTTGTCATTGAAACAGTGAAAACTAAATGTTTTTATATGGTGTCCTACATCAGCCTTATGGCCTGGCTCAGACTTTGATTGGACAGCTGCAGCTGCTTGAAACACAGACAGCTGGTTTCAATTAACATTTAGAAGCAGTGGAAGTAAAACCTGACTAAAGTAATACAATCATAAAGTGATGTGTGGATATTTGCAAGTGCTTATTGTGATTGATTTTTTTTTGTTGAGGCAAACGTTGATGGATGAAGAATGCACGTATATGATCAAATTATATATCAGCTATTCCCAATCAATTTCAGATGTTTAGAGTTTGTTTAATTTGACAAATCTACTGGTAGAGCATGCTATACAGGTGACCAACTATTCTTATTTGGCTGTATACTATGCCATTATTGGAGGGAAAAACATCCTCAGTAACCAAAGTGAGCTCTGAAATGTAATTAGTTATCCTCATTTAATGGCAGAGACCTTAAAATATGACATACATGAGGAGATAACCAGGGGGAAATCTGCAACACCATGCTCGCTGCATGCTTACAAATAATTAAACTGCCAATAACTTAATGTGCCACTTGGGGGCATCAGAGGCAAGTTGTAAAGACATCATTGACAATATCATCGACTCTCAAATTGATACGGAGAATTCATAGTAAAAAAGTTGCTTATACTTACACACCCAGCAGTAACGGAGCAACATTATTATTCACATGGAGCCCTGTTTATGACAAATGTAAGTCCAATATTCACTCTCTGATTTTGTACTGAATTTTATCTGAATCTACAGCTGGTAAATGTTTCATAACAATGGCCAATACATTATCAAAAGATCAAAATGTTATCGCACTATGTATCCGTGGCAAGGCGGAAAAAAAACCACCATTTGCCATCAAACCGGAAGTTACTGTAACTCAGCCGTACATTTCTAATCTGCACCATATTTCTCATATGTAATAACATCCAGACCCTGGAGACATCCACATGACCATTTGGAATCATAGTAGTAGCGCCACCTTGTGGCAACAGGAAGTTACAGGTTGTGTACTTTTACATCTTCCTCCGCACAGTATAATCAGATCCTCTCAAATTTGATCAGAAAAGCCCTAAGACGTTGATAATGCTTAACTATTAAGATTGTATGAATTCGTTGAGGAGCAGCGACGTGGCGGCTGGGCGAATTTCGATCCTTTGCCGTGAGCGAATAAACTGTTTTAGAAATACAGAGGTCCAAACACTAAGCTCACTAGGTGTGTTCAGGGTGAGACCTTCTGCAGCCCATACATGTGGTTTCCCTTCTCTAAATATATCTTTTTAAAACATGTTTGGAGAGCTAAAATTAGCTCACGATAGTTGTAAAGCCATGTCAGTATACACTGTAACAAGATAACTGTAGAATTTACAGTAACTTGGTGGCAGAAATGAGCAAGTAAGTAGCTGTAGTATATTTCCCAGTATGCTTACTTTGAAATTAATCACAGTACCCATGGAATACTGTAGTCATTTTTACAGTAATAATCCCAGTACCGTCATTGTTTTCATCAAGTGAGAGTTGTATGGTCCCTCAATCTGGCATTCAATTATGTCAGCGATGCCGGTGCCACACATATACAGAAAGAATAGTCTGTAAGTGCAGCAATATCAAAAACCCACTCTTCCTTAAAATCAATCCTAAACATTAAAGTGCCTTGGTCAAAAAGTAGACGGATGTTCATTACTCTGCAAAAATGCTCTCGTTTGAAAGTTTTTAATCTAGGTTGTCCAAAGTATAGAAGAGCAAGAACATGTATGAGAAATTCTAATAAACACAATACAACTATATTTTCACTTCTTTAAAGGTTGATTCTCACCAGCCTGCTGACCAACTTCACTCAGTAGCCAGCAACAGTTTACTGAGAGTCAGCAAAGGGGAGAAATCTTGAGATCTTTTAACTTCCATGAAACATCCACTTCTGCAGGACTATGCCCAAAATCATAATTAAACCTCCCAACTTGTATTAAAGATTCAAATGAAACTTTGTGAACTTTGTGTATTTGTGTAGGAAATAGAATTACTGTGCACAATTCACATTAGTTCATAAATTAAGATTACTTTTAAGTGGTAAATCGTTTACCTTAGAAACATAATGCATGACAGTCCCTACATTTTTGTACTTTTATTTTGTTAAATGGTTTTGGAAATCAGTATTACCATAAATAACAACTGTGGCTGTTCATTTCTGGGATCTGGGAATATCTGAAAATGTGTTCAGGTACATTTTAAATGTACTGCTTTTAACTTTTCTCTATCTATTAAAACATATTTAGTTTACACTATAATCATTTTAAATTCACTTAAATAAACTGCATCTAAAGTGCCCCACTTCGTACTTTGTTTAGTGGTATTTCTGCTGAAATTTAATATAATATTTTTGTTTATTTCAGTTAAATATTGGTTTAGGTGTATCAGTAACTTACCATAGATGGAATCTACAATGTTAATTAACTGTTGAAGAGGAATGTGAAGATGATTTCTAACAGTTAAAATGTAAATAAACACATAAAATGTATCAAACAAAATGACAAATAAAGATGAGACATCATTGAGAGAGGCTACTTAAGCAGATACAGCAATTTACCTAAATCAACTTTTTTTGGGAGTATTTTTAACTTTAAGGACAACATAAAGGACATGTATAAACAATCATCTGGTTTCTGATATTAAGGAAGTATTTTTTATTTATTTTGCATAATTCAAACAGTAAAATAAAAAAAATAAACAAACATAACAGAGATAAATTAATATCACAGTGCAGGAAGAGGCAACAAGCCAACTGGGCTTATTTGAAGCCTCCACCTATATAATGTTTAACATTTTACAAAATTACCAACAAAAAATGAGATATGCATAAGACGGACAACAAAAGAAAAATAAAGAAAAGACAATAAAAAAAATAATGTAATTGTGTCAAGTGTGTGAATGTGAAGGTCAGCGTGACTTGTGTTTGTTTGTTCAGGGATGTTGGATTATACCCCTGTGGTCCTTCCTAAGCAATGGTAATGCTACAAGTCCCCATGAGTCAAACTATAAATGTAGATATAACAGCTAAACAAGAAAGACATGAACACTAATACATAAAAAAAACTCTTACAAAACAGCAATTAGACCATCTTTTTGGCAATTTTTAAAACATTTAATTTATTTAATTTGGTTCCCCTAAATCTAATAGAAAATTGACCTCTGCTAATCAGTAATTTAGGAGGATGGAGATGTGAAGATTGACGAGTTGAGTATGATTGAATCTGTGAATTGATTTTGAAGTAGGTCTTGAAATGATCAGGAATATTTCCTTCACCTAAACGTATCTTATACATGACAATGCAAGTTGAACCTTGATTCTACCAAGATGATTCAGGTGACGGGTCACATCTTCACAGCGTAGGGTAGACTGCGAAGCTGGCAATGCCACAGAGATTATTCTTGTTTCTGGCAATTCGAATGAAGCCTTTTTCTCCCCACGCAGTTCCCCAACTGAAATCACGAAAGCACTTGCATTTTATATTTAATATAGGTCAAACTTTTTTTTTTCACATGTGGGGTTAATACATTTTACTTTGTGACCAGAAAAGACCAATTCACCTGTTTTTCACAAGCCAGAAGTCTTGTCCTCTGTCTGTGCCGTATCCCACAACCAGGACGGCATGATTTAATAACTTTGGGTTGCAGTTTGGTACGTCGTATAAACCTAAAAGACGCATGCGGTTAACATCAGTAGTTGGCAAATACAGGTAAAACAATATCATTATTTTATGAACACCTGACAGTATAAATACTGCCCATATCGTCTTCTCTGTGTACTTTGGACGTATAGGTGAAGAAACCCCCACTCTGCTCCCAGTATTACTGATAATAATTTTCATCCCTTGTTTGTGGACATTATCTAAATGTAGGATTTTGGGAATGGAGACCATTTCACCACATTATTTAGCTCATGGGTAGAGAGGTCTTCCTGCTACCGCTAGGTAGCTGATTCAATCCTTGGTCTCCTCATAGTTTACATGTCGAATCACACTGGACCCCCAATTGCTCCCCGGGCGCTTCTCAGCAGGCCACTGCTCCTAATTTTCTAAGGATGGGTTAAATGCAGAGACCAAATTCCATGTATGTATGTAAAATATATATAAGTTATATATCATTTATACGTTTTTAAGTTTATTTAATGGCTTTACTATCTACTAAACTAATTTAACTGAAACAATCTCTCCTCTTCTTATGTTGTTGATCACTCCTGACAGCTTCCAGTCTATTAGATAATATAGAGTTAAACCAAAAAAATATTGAAGCAAAAGGAAGTCATTTTACTTTAAGCATTGGATTTCCTTAATGGCAGTCGTACCAGGGTTCAGAGCTACAGTAGGGAACCCATCACTCGTCAGTCTACTTGCATTGAATGCTCACCTCCTCTGTAGAGATGAAAAGATTGCAGCATGGCGTTCATGCCCACAGCGACCGGCCCCACTGATGCCACCACAGCCTGCAGAGTCTTCTCCTCTCCTTGTGGGAGGATGTGCAAATTAGAGCAGTAGCCAGACTTTCCCTTGACAGAATACCGACATTTACCCTCCTACAAATAGAGAATCACAAAATATATCATGTATCATCATTTAATCAAATTGGTTAATATTCTGTTTTCTTTGGTCTTTAAACACATTTTATAGAAGTTATTGATTTAGTTTGTTATATAATTGAATATGCACAAAATCATAACATTATACAGTATATTATGTACATTATTCATGCAATCACACTTCATATGTATAGAGTGCAAATATGACTATGTATTAATATTCTCATATCCCTTCAGCTAAAACAGAGCTGTTTTTTTCTGACTTTGTCACGTCTGTCAATTCCAGCTCTAAAATAATAATAATAATAATAATAATAATAATAATTTATGTTGTATTATTACATGCAATGGACTTCATACAGATTTAGGAAATTACACATGGCAATGACGCTTTTGTCTTAAAATCAGATATTCTAAACTACTGAACATTTAAACTAAAGCAATTTTCTTAAAAGACAAAGAAAGGAAAGAAAGAAGCAAGCAAACAATAAACAAACAAAAAAAGAAGAAAACAAACACAGAACAATATCAGTACTTTTTTAGAATAGCCAGTTAATTAAATAATAATGCCGTTACACCAGGAGGACCTGGTGTTTGTAGGGATAAAAGCTCTCTGAGTCTACGCCTCGGTTGCGGATGATGTAGCTGAAGGATTTCGAGATGTATCCTCCTCTGCAGCCGCGGTTTCCATCGTTGGTGCTGCAGTCCACCAGGTTCTGTGGGCTCAGGGGGACGAGGACACCTGTTCGATTCTTCATCTGTCCCTCAAGAGCTCCTAAAGAGCTGAAGGCCCAACAGGACCCACACAACCCCTTGTAAAAGATAAATTATGTTTATTGCCACAGGTTATTTATAGATTGTTTCATTTAATTTAAAAAATAGCTGATCTCAAATCATTGCTTACCTGGTTTCGGACTGGACTGACCAGGCCGTTCTTCCTCCAGTCTACACTCTGAGGTGTCAATAATCCACTCCCATTCATAAATGTGCCATTTCTGAAATGAATCGGCTCCTCCAGCTTCAGGCCGTTCAGCTTCTCATTGACTTCCTCAGCCGTCTTAATAGAAAAGAAGGCTGGTAAATATAAGAAATGCAAATATTACAATGTCAGAGTTTAGTGATGTCTTCACAGCAGTGCTCTTGATCACTTTAAACACGTTTAAAACTACAATATTGTTACAGCAGTCTCAACTTCTGCTTTTAGAAAAAAGTACAAAATATAGACCACAAATTCAACATAATTTGTATATTATTCATTATAACGTTGCACCAGGTCCAGCATCTCACTTCTTCCCCTTATTTGCCAACAGTCCTGCAGAGTTGCTGTCAGATTTAACTTTCGCTTTAAAAATATTAAGAACATAATATTTACTAAAGTATTCTAATTTCCTTGGAGTCCATACATTTTGTAATTACAAAAATAAAGTTAAATGCACCAATATTATGATATATAATATATTGTTTATGTAATTATTTCTTGTCTGCTTCAAATGTTTCCTTTCAAACTACAACTGACAACAAGACCCAACCTTTGCAACACATGTAACTATGTAACTTTATTAGTCTTCCCAGATGTACTCTACTTCAAAATAGTCTAGATTATCCAGATTGGACTGGATTTAATTAATCAGATTGTATAAGGACTATTAGAGTTGCTATATATTATGGTTTACTTTAAGCCACATAGGGCACGGGTTTAAATGCAGATTTCCAGTGTTGGTCATTGACATCTGCCTTGCACCATTAGAGGTCGATGACTGTAAATTTACTGCAGATTACAATGTCTGCACAGGTCCTGGGATAGAGAAGAGCCAGTTCAGTGACATAATATGTCTTGACTTTCTGTTCCAAGAGTCAGAACTAAACACGGAGAGGCAGCGTTCAGCTTTTCTGCTCCACACATCTGGAACAAGGTCCCTGAGAGCTGCAGGTCTGCAGAGACCCTCAGCCTCTTTAAATCCAGACTGAAGACCTTTCTGTTTGCTGTTGCCTTTAATTAAACCAGATTCTGCATCTTACTACTGCATTTTATATTTTAAACTGCACTGCAACTTTTATTCAATTCTGTATCTATCTATTTTTGCTTTTTAACTGTTTTTTTATTGTTTTAATGAATGTTCTTAATTGTTTTTAAAACTTTTATTTTGGATTGTGTTTTTATGCTTTTAATGGTTTTATGTGAAGCACTTTGAATCGCCTTGTTTTGAAATGTGCTATACAAATAAACTTGCCTTGCCTTACCATGTCAGACAGATGATTGAGGCCCATCGTGAAGCTGTGTTTTCCAGCTGAGGCCTCCTGGTTGTGTCTCAACAACAACTGCATGTTCTTCTCCCACACTCCTCTCCTGAAAACGATCTCCGTCTGAAACAAAAACACAGACTGAATGATCTGACGGCATATGTGTGTGAATGTTGAGGAAGAGGGAGAAATTAGATTCTCACAATCCTACCTGATTATCATAAACCTTGCGATGTTTGAATTGCCACTCTTGCCAAACTTCGTTGAAGGCAAACGAAGAGTTGCCGAGGTCCTGGAAGGCCAAAAGCAACACGGCACACAAAACGTGCATCCTGCAGAGGAAATGGCGAATCTAGTCACAAATCTAGTCACATGAGATGTGCAGATATGACCCTTTTTAATTCTTAGCTGACACTACAGGTCGACGACAAAACCTTTTGTCTTTTGTGATATTAAACTGAATATCAAGCAAAAAACAAGCAAAGTGAACCTTGAGTTCTGGGAATTTGTGATAAACATTTTCTTAGGATTTCAAAACCTTTTTTTATGGATTACACGATCAGGGAAAAACTGAGGTAATGAGTCTCCCCTAACCCCAAAATTGTTTTGTCCAGACACACAGTCTCAACTTTGCATTGCATTATTTGTTTATTTGAGTTAATTGTTGAATTATATTTAATGTGAATTTTCTTTCCCAGCATGTTTGAGTTTTTAAAGCCATCTGGCCTCAAATATAATGAATCTAGTATTGTGTAGCTTTTTTTAGTGAAAGTACACTATATACTAAAATATATACTTGCATTGGCCTATAATATATCCACCAAGTGTTTCTTTTTAAATGCAGAATATTGATGAATCCCACAAATACTGAGAACAAGGCCTCTGTCCTCATATGAGGAATAGATTAGTTATGAAACAAATGCTCAGTTGAGCTTGAATAAGGACCAATTCTTGCAAAACAAATATATATATATTGCACACATGCGTGTGTATATATCTATATCTATATATATATCTATCTATATATAGATAGATAGATATATATATAAAAATAAACTTTAACCTGTAAAACATTGATATGAAAGCAGGAAATGCAGCTAGCAGTTTTCTATCATTGCAGACTGTCTTAAAGATGTCTTCACCTCAAAGAGGAACAGTTGAATCCAGTTTTGTTGTAATCTCTGAGCTTCCTTTTCAGAAAATAGTTTCTGCCTTCTTTTGGTCTATTTATCTGCACCATTTAAACACACAGTAGAGCCATGAGCTTTTGATCGCTAATTAGCCAAACAGTAATTGCATAACTAAGAAGAGTTTGCATTTACCTTGTTCCAGAATAATCAACAGAGTTATTTCGTCCCGGCAAGAAAGTTCAACCGATTTGAACGAAGCAGAGAACCGTCACACATAAAGGAGGAAGTACAGTTCCCTCATACACACTGTTGTGTTGCTTTCTGCTCTGCGGCTTGTCATGTGAATCTAATTTACAACAAGCTGCAGTGGCCTAAAATACCGCTGCAGTAATGTGGAAGTGACATCAGTTACATGACAGAAATACATATCAATGAAACGTCTTGTGAAGAAAAAAAAAAGAAGTAATAAATTAAGAAATTATTTGGCAAATTCACAGATTATTTGCGATAATTTAACTGGGTAAAAAAAAAATCCATCACCATTTGCTAGTTCTTATTTAACCACTTTGACACCAAACTAAATAATGTTTGACAACATGGAATGAGCTTGTTATTCGGCAAAAGCAAGAAACTACAATCCAGTTTTACTGCTTTCAAACAGACCGAGTTCATTATTAGAGCTGCAGTTAGTTTTAACTTTGTGAGGAAAAGAAACACACCGTCGTGCCTCTTCCCATTCAGACATACTCGATGTATGAATGGACTTGAAGTGGTTCAATCTTTGGTTTTCTAATCTTAACTATCGTGTTGCTATATTGCTTGTAAAAAAAAAAAATGAAATCCTTCCAGTGCTTTATATTTACAGCTGAGTCTATATTCTGTTGTCTGTTAACACATACAGGATGCTCCCTATTTCTCTCTCAACTCTTTTTTCAGTCATCTCTCCACTATACTAATAAAAAAGAGAGAATTACCCTGATACATCACAGCAGTCACTACTACATATACTAAATATACAGGAGGATATTCTGCAATTAGGAGCTTTGATTTGGCTGAGGCTGTAATTGGCGTTCTTCACTGATTTTCTCTTCCGGGGTTGGGCAGAGATTTGCTGATGCCCGCAGGTTCCCTGAGGTACCAGATGGTAAGTTCCTGACTCAGCAGCAGCTCTTCTTCTGTGGTGATCAAGCACCTTTTGTGTCCTCGCACACCTCATAATCCTGCAGCTGAGCGGAGAAGCAGGCAGATAAGATATTTCAATAATAAACAATGACTTGTTGCCCAAATTAATTTACTCCAAATGTTTTAGAGACCTGAGATCAGATCTGGCATATTTAAATGCATGTTACTGCACACCTATTATTATTATTATTTTAGATTATAATGTTAATTGTGAATTGAGTCAGCAGATACTGTATGTTCCAAAACACCTGTCATGGTATTATAAGAGAATAGGATCACGACTAATGAGTGAATGATTTCAGTTTTTGGATTTCAGTTGATGATTTTAATGCATACAGAAGCAATGTAATTATAAGTAAGACTACCGTAACCTCACCGAACCAATTACATCTTTAATTAATTAAGTTTACTTCCCTCATTTAGGCTGCAAAAACATTTTGGATTATTTTTAGCTTCAAGTTTATGTAAACCTTTTGAAATCCTATTTTTATACTGTATACATTGCCTTGTTTTATTTTTAGAGATTTTTAGAGAATCCTTTTCTCAAATCCTTTTCATAGGACATTTTAAGTTTCAGACTGAACAAGCAGAGCTCAGAGTCTGATGTGAACACTGAAAGTTAGGAGTTGGGTGAGTTACCGTGTTTGCATTCATGAAATAATATTATACAAATAAATATCAGTATTAAGGGTTGTACATCATTCATTAGTATGAGCCATGCGTTATGATGACGTTTTAATTTTTTTTTTTTATAATATTGTAATATATGGCAATTCCACTTGATCACATTGGATTCAGGAAATCTTTAGTCTCAGGAACATAAGATGTGACTGAATATTGTTGTTTGAGCTTAGTTATGAATGAGTATTTGCAGCATAATATTACATTTTAAAGACCTAAATACTACCAAGATGTAGACATCTTAACAGTTGGACAAACTGTTTTCACACAACACCCCCCTCCAGGGCAGTTGATGTGTCTTCATAAACTTTGAAACGGCTCTGACAGACCAGAGCTGAGAAGACATTGCTTTATTTCTTAGTGGCAACGCTGAAATTCATTCCCATCTGGTGTTTGCGCCTAAATCGCTGCATTTGGCTGACCTGTGTGCTTTCCTCCTGTTATCCAGAGCAGTGTGTTGGATGCATTCCAGGAGCATAGTGTATATAATCTCCCAGCATGCACCAGAGCCAGGTTGTTGTTGCCATGAGGACAGCGAAGCAACAGGGAAACCGATTCCTGAGTTGAACGTGTCAGAATGGGAGGATGAAGCTTTCTTGTTATGATATGTCTGTATATTTCTCCCACGTTGCAGGTTTCATCTGGATTTATTTCTAACACAAGCTTTTGAAGATGTACTCTGCTCTTTTGAATTCTCTGTCCTTGTGCCAATAGTTTATCCAGGGAGAATTTCAGAAAAACCCACATGCAAATACGTTCTTGTTTTTTTTGGGGTATTTTTTATAACATAACTGTGGAAATGGAGCCATCACAATGACAAGCCGTCCAGACTGAAAAGCCGGTGAGTTACAATACTTGATTTGCTTTTGTTTTTCTCCACACAATCACTATTATTCTCAGCCTTTTATAATACCATCAACTGTATTTGAGCCCTTGAAGCCCCGGCAAATAACTGTGATTTCACCTCCGCACACTGTTTTCGCTCTCGATCGTGTGCGTTCCCAGGAGAGTTCAGAGGCTCAGTGCTCTGGGAGATGCTGTCATCACCAGCAGTCGGACTATACAGTATTCCCCAGCTATTTACCCATTACTGTGTCGAGAGAAAATGGCCACCTTAAAAATAGGATGACAAGCACAGTAAGAGATAGTTTGCTCCCTGATGCTTGAGTTTTCAAGGATCAAGAATCTTTAAAATATAAGCACAGCATTTTCCAAAGTTGACCAGAAATTTATCTAAATTCACTTTTAAATTCAGCTTTTCTTGAGTGAACATGCTTTCTTACGTTTACATTGAGAAACACACCTTTCTGCATGTTGGTTAGATACATCGGCCCGATTGTATATTTTTTTTCTCTCTGTCTCTCTTCTCACATGTTCTGTAGTGTCGCATCGTTCAGCACAACATGTGCAGAGATCTGAGGATGGTGTCACACTTTGTTTCCCCAGCACGCTGTTGGCAATTTAAACGTGTTTCAGCAAGTCACACATATTTTGATGTGCTGATCCCTTACTCCTTTTTACAGGCTTACAGTCAGTTTGCTACCTGTTATTCTTGTTTCCAAGTTAAAAGTAATGATGTCTGTTTACATGTTCATATGATATAACAAAATAAATTATTGCATTTTGGAGTTAGTATGTGATTACTGAGAGAACTATGACTAACTGGGCAATTTTTCTTCAGTTAAAATGAATCTTCAAGGAGTGTTATTAAACATTGACCCTGGACAACCTGTCCAGAAATATATTCGTTGCTTTTTCTGCACCCTAGTGGTGAATTTAGCAATGTTCGCATAAAGAGAGATACTTTGATGATCTTTAGTGGCAACCCCCCACTCTCATGCACATATGTCACATACTTATTTTGAGCAGCATTAAGAAAATACCACATAAATGAATGTAAACTTTAAAGATCAGTTTTGCTTTTTGCTGCAGCCAAACATTGTTGTGTGATGCTTGAAAGAGAGAAAACCAGTTCTAAGTTTTAAAGCGGCTATATTTTTGGACAAGACATATGTGAATTAAGACTTTTATAAGTTCCAAATTGACCAAAAGTGATCATATTTGTATTACTTGGGTATGCACAAGATTGAAAAAATAGAAAAGAGGAAAGCAATATCATTTCTTGATCTTAAAAATCCCTTTTTAGGATTTAGTTTTTTTAGTGATGTAAAACCAAATCGATACGCTACATTATCGTACATTATAGTCCTGTTAAATAGATTCTACAAGTCTCAAAATGTCAGAATAAATGGTATTTTTAGCTTGCAATCTACTTTCACATTTACCACAGTATCAAAATAAACTATACTACTACAATGTTGAATGTAATAAATGCCAAGGAGTATGTTCCTCTGACATTAATGTGTCTAGAGAGAGATGATTACCGAGAACAGATAATTGAACGGACACTTTCTCCTTATTTATGCTTTCAAAAAGCATTAATAAAATAAAAACAGTGAGCAGCCTTTAGACAACCCGTTCTTGTTTTGCTATGTTTTTTTTTTTTTACAATTGACTGAAGATGTGTGGACCTCTGGGGTGCCAACACTATCTTTCAAGTCTATCTTAACACTGCAGAGAATATCAACCTGAGCATGGGGTTCATCCTTGACATTTGGGAACAGAATGTGTACGTAATAATCTAAGCTTAAAGGCCCTCTAACGAACTTTGGGAAGCTTTAAACTGCTTCTGATGGTCGTCAGTGAATGACTTCGTAAGAAAGCAAGCAAGAAAAAACACCTTGAAAATTGAAGTTGCAAAATTCTTCACAGAAAGAAGAAAAGATAAGAGAGGGAGATAAAAGAGAGAGGATAAGCAGAATTAAGCACAGCTACAACCCACAAAATAAAAGCGAGAAAACCAAAGAAGACAAATGAGCCGTTTCCTGCATTTTAAAGATGTGTGCTGATTTGCTTTGTCTGATAGTTTGAAGGAGACTTTTAAAGGATGAATGACACAGCTGTTACTTCTATCATCTTGGAAAATGTCAGTACTGCAAACCATTTACTCATATAGTTCGACAAAGGTGATTCATCATCCAACCACATTGTCCTTTTCTTTTTTCTTCTTTAGCACCTGTCTAGTTATGAAAACATTCCTGTTATTTAAGAGATGAGAAATAATAAAATAACTATTTAAAGTTGAAAAGAGCAGATTAATGCACTCAGCCACACTTTAACACTACCAGTTGTCTGTATTTATGTGTTGCAGAACGTCATATCTCCCCCATTTCTACTGATATGACATCAGTAAATATCACTTTCTCACCCCTTTCTCACCTGTGTCTCTCACATGCAGGAAGCCAACCAGATGTTTGAGGGGATTGGCGTCCACCCGTGGCTGTGCTGGGGAGCCCTCTACCTGTTGGCAGCATGGGTGGCGTTGTCGTCTGAAACACGGCGGCCGTGTCCACAGTCATGCCGCTGCAACGCCGCGCTGCAGGAGGTGAACTGCTCCGATGGCCAACTTACCACAGTGCCCGGCAATCTCCCACAAAACACCAAACTACTAAACCTAACACATAATAAGATCAAGACTCTGGTGCACCAGCAGTTTCAGAGTTTGCCACAACTTTTAGACTTGGATTTGAGTGACAATATAATGGCAATAATTGAAATGGAAGCCTTTCTCGGCTTGGAAAGCCTGATAACTCTGCGTCTTGCTTGTAACCACCTGAAGATTATTCCTGTCGGAGTGTTTGCTGGTTTGCCAAAACTAAAGTTACTGGACATAAGCAGCAATGAGATCCTTGTTTTTCTCGATTTTACTTTCCGTGATCTAACTTCCCTGCAGTTTATTAAAGCAGCAGATAATGACTTAGTTTTTATTTCTCATCAAGCTTTCACTGGCTTAACCAGTCTGCAGGAGTTGCACCTTGATGGCTGCAACCTCACTGCTGTGCCGACAGAGGCGCTCACACAGCTCAGTGGGTTAAGAAGTTTGTATTTTCACCAACTGGGCATCGCCACGCTGCAAAACTACTCGTTCCGTCAACTAGAGCGTCTCAAGGAACTTGTCATTACTCGTTGCCGTTGGCTGGAGGCCCTGTCAGGAAACAGTCTCTTTGGCTTAAATCTTACATCACTAACCATTAAACACTGTGACCTCAAAGCGGTCCCCTACATCCCTTTACATCATCTGGTATATCTTATGTACCTTGACCTTTCTTTTAACCCAATCACCGACATTAATGGGAATCTGTTTGGAGACTTGCTCCGGCTCCAAGAGCTCCATCTGGTTGGCGGCTCATTGCTACGAATCGAAATCGGAGCCTTTAAGGGTTTGGCTCATTTCAAATTGCTGAATGTATCTAGAAATCTTCTCACCACACTTGAGGCGGGAGCTTTCCATTCAGTGGACACCCTAAAAACTCTGGGACTTGACAACAACCCACTAGCATGCGACTGCCGTCTGATGTGGGTGGTGCCAAGGCGACTATATCTGGACTTTGGTGGAAATCCACCGACTTGCACTACCTCAGTTCAGTTGCAGGGACGGTATTTTCTAGACTTTACAGAAGCTGAGCTACCAGGCCTGCTCACATGTCGGCAGCCTCGTATTCTGAACCGCAAACCTAGAGAAGTGAGAGTCGATCAAGGACACACGGTGGTGGTTTATTGCATTGCAGAAGGTGACCCTGTGCCATCTCTCACCTGGATAAGCCCACAGCTTAAACCTCTATCTCCCTTTGGTAGAATACGGGCTCTCTCTAATGGCTCGCTGGAGGTTCGCTATGCTCAACCTCAAGACAGTGGTGCTTATTTCTGTGTGGCATCTAATGCAGCAGGAAATGACACCCTGCCCATCAGCCTTCATGTCCGAGCCTTTCCGTCATCTGCTAAAAAAAACTTTCGTCTTAAAGGTTGGTTTTCCTTTCCGTCTGCCTCTCCAGGTGTGAATAGAAATCAGAATGTCCCATTTGATGTCAAGACATTACTAGTAGCTGCAACCATTGGGTTTCTTTCATTTTTTAGCTCTGTCAGCGTATGTTTCATTTTCATGTTCTTCTGGAGTAAGAGTAAAGGCCAATTAAAGCACACAGCCACGATAGCATACGTCCCACGACGCACCGCATCAAGTAGTAACGCAGGGAAAGGCAACTATATGGAGACAAGCAGGTTCACCATGAAACTAATATGACTCATGAGTAAAAACCCTATTTTCACATGATATGACTTGGTTTAAATTTCCATCGACAGAATTAATGTAATTTTGGTGCGTGTAAACTTGTTTCCAACAAAGACTGACTGTTGATTAATTCATATAAGTAAGCATGTTAGCTAGAACCCATATTGTGCAAAAGTAAAGACAAGACATACAGTAAATTGTGCTGGTATTAGCCCTTTTGGACATAAATAGGATTTAAGTTACATTTTAGAAACATCTAAACTAGCAGGGGACTGATAAGTTTTTTTTCCATGTCTGTCAAGCTCCACTGAATGTAAACAACTACATTAAGCAATATTGAATTTGCATAATGCATGTAACATGAAGAAATGTCAATTATTCAGTTATTGCGTGTTGCTTCTGCCTTTGTTGATGTGTATATGGAAACAATATTTCTTTGTTTTGTACATTTAGTTTGAAATAGTATATTTTAAAATTTAAATATTTACCTCAGATGGTAACCTTATATTAAGGTTAATGTACACAATGTTTGCATATAGCATGTCATTTATATTTAATTTGATTAGATATTGTTTGCTAGCATACTAATATTGTCACTTACTGCTGTACTTTATTTAATGGATGTGTAGAATGTGTTTTCATTAAATTCCCCAAATAAAGCTCTTTGTTGGTTTTCTTTCGTGCTTCCAAAAAAGTCCTTTCGCGTTGTTTGTTGTGCTTCTTCAGTGGTTCTAGGTCCAAAATGTATAGAAACATCAGATTCAGTAAGCATTGTTTGTTTTGTAAATTCTAAATAAATTATTCTAACACTAGAATAATAATATCAATATTATATTTTAAAGACAAGCACAAAGGGATATTGAACTTAAAGTACTGGTTAGACAGTGAGCACACAACGTTTTTATCATTATAACATTCATTCCTGTTGAAGCGAGCTGATGACAAACACATGATTTTGTTGCTATGACAATTCATTAACTCTAAACTGGTTTCCATGACAACAGTATCAACCGTCATAATTTAAGGATTCAAGGACAATATATTTCCACTATGCAACACAGGGATGTGCAACAAAGTGCAGTTGTAGCCCATGCAAGATTGGAAAAACATGAATGAAAAAACACGATATTAAGCCATTTCAACTTGCATATATATGTATATATATATATATTATATATATTATTTATATATATATATTTATATTTTGAAGACAACGTATTTCTCGACCCGGAAGTACATAAATTGCACCGGATGTAAGCCAGCGGCCAATTTTAGCATAGTGCACCTAGCTTGTATTACTGCAGTTAGCTATTTGGAAACGCTTAGTTTTGCATATACGACTTAATTTAAGTAGTATTCATAACTTCAATAAATATGGATACGAACAGATAATAAAGACAGTGAAGCACGAGGTAACAGAGGTGACCCAAAACAACCTGTATCTGTTACGCTAGCTCCACAAAAGCTAGCTTAGCTAACGTTGATACCCACATATTTGTTCGTATTGTTTGGACATCACAGCCATGACTCTAGTGGTGGACCGTGAACCCAGGACGACTGCGGGTAACCGCATGTCAAAGTTACTGGATGCTGAAGAAGAGGATGACTTCTACAAGACTACGTATGGAGGCTTCAACGATGTGAGTAGCTGACAGATAGAGAAAACCGAGCTAACAGCTAGCTATAGCTAATAGCAAAGCACTGCTCCCTGCTAGCTTGTGTTGGTCTCGATCTGATTTAACTAATGTTGGTTTAACGAGTTCCCCAAAAGAAGACATTGTCGCATTGTATCATCATAGATTTTAATTGACGATAATGTATGACATAATGTATTTTATTTGCATTAAACATTCGTGGAAAATGACAGATGTGATGTTGACCTTTTAAATAAATCCATTCAAAGGTGCCGCAGGACAATTGGTTATCTTGCACAATTATTGTGCACTATACCACAAAGTGACTTTAATTATTCCTCAGGAACGTTGTCTGATTGAGTGTAAAAGGCAGTCATGAAGTCCAAATTATATAGTACATTATTTAAATTGGAAACAATTATGTATCACTCAAAATAACAACATGAATTTGATAATAACAATATGTAATATATGTATATAATATGTATAACAATATGTTGAATAGATTAGCAGTAATTAAGTCAAGTAACGTTGGGTAAAGCAGATCATTTAATTGTGTTTACAAGACCATTTACAAGAACATTCTTCATATTTAGTCTTCTCATCGATATAAATGGGGTTTTAAAAAAAAATCCCCCTTAGTATATACTATACAGTTGTATTGCAATACATTTGGACAGTAGCAAACACAACAGTGCTGCTGATGCTGTATTGCAATACATTTCGACAGTAGCAAACCGTCAAGTTGAGTCAATGCTTCTCTTAAACATGTTAAAGAACGTATATTCATAATGGCAGGATTTTTTGCAAGGTTGTACTATTTCGAGGGGTATACCTGAGAACTCTGTGTTTACACCTCAAAGTCTCTGCAGGGTTAAAAGTGATGCCACTTCAACTGTGTTCAGGCCATGGTCCCTTCAGTTAATGCCACAGCAAATATTTAAGAAGATCGTGGGCTTTTCAAACAATAGCTCAGACTGCAAATTTGGGAGTGAGACCAATATTCATTAGCATGTGTTTCTCATGCCTGTGTGTAGGGCTTGTCAAGTGTGCTCAAAGCCTATATTATGAGTAAAATGCATACAAGCTCAAAGATGCAATAGATATTTACTAACAAGGAAGATGCATAACCAAAGATTGTATCAACAAAATGTGCCTTCAATTAAGGCCTGCCGCAGCTTTGGTTATATAAACCACTAACCAGCCAATGTGATTCATCTGAAACTGTGACCACGACTCGAACATTTCCTGACCCAGCCTATCTTAACACCTGACAAATTGTGAAGGCAGACTGAGAGTGCCAGCCTTTTTATGGTCATCACTTAAAGAGAGAAAAGACCTATATAAAGACCTATATTGTGTGTCAGAACATTACATGCTGTTTTTTGATATTGCAATTACTTGAATTAAGATTTAAGTTGTAGCCTCAATTTTCAAGCAGCTGCTAGTTCAAGTGATTTCTGGCAGGGGCTGCTCTGACCTTAGTCTCATCTGAGGTTGATAAGAATAGATAGATAAAGAGTGATTCTCCCTCACTAAATCTTACAGACCCAACCTTGCTTAAGACACATGCACATCACTAAACGTAATTAGGCTACTCTATGATACACTAGCCTATTTTAGCTTCAAATACAGCTAAATAAAACTATGATAGGATCGGATATATACTTTATTCATCCCCAAGGGGAAATTTGGTTATGGCAGCAGCAATCAGAGTTACATATAAGACATTTTATGTATATATATATATAGACACTACCAAACACTTGTATTGTATTGCATTCTGAATGTTGTTGCTTTATGGTAAATAATGCCCTTTTTTTCTTTTTAGGAATCGGGAGATGATGAGTATCATGGAGAACATTCAGACACAGAGGATGAGGTAGACAGCGACTTCGACATTGATGAGGGCGATGAGCCGGACAGCGACCAGGAGGATGATGCACCTCGAAGGAAAAGTCGGGTGGTCACTAAAGCATATAAGGTAGTGAATCAAGTTACTGCATTAAAATTAATTTTTAAATTATATTCATCAGTGTACATTTATATTTGTGATACCTTTTTAAATGACAATGCAGCAAAAAATGAACTGCTCTTATGACATACAAGTGTTTTTGATGACAGACTCACTACATGAACACGACGCTTCATACATTAATGAAATAGATTTGCAGTTAATGTTTTTCTGTCTTTGTGTTATCCAAGGAACCAATAAAGGTGGCAAAACCCAAACCCAAAAGACCCTCCGAAGAACAGAAGAAGACTGAGAAAGTTAAAGTGGAGCTCAAAAGGAGGATTCCACAAGAATTCCAAGATTTTGCCGAGAGTAAGATTGCTATATGTCTCCCAAAAATGCCTGCTCTCTGTTTTCAGATACCTCTCCATAAATTATCCAACAACACTTAATTTGAACAATTTAAAACATAAATACACACCATCACATGATGATTACACCACGACTACATCAAAGGGTCCGAGTTTTTAACGTAGGAATAATATATATATATATTTTTAAAAACAAGATTCTTCCTCTTAAGGTTTTTTTTAACTATATGTTTTCTTTACTTTTTAGCTCGGAAGTCTGTGCGACAATCCACCAGTGAACATACGAGAAAGACGAATCTGCGCTTGCAAGAGCGTCAGGATGCCCCTCGGCGACGGAGAGGTGCTCATCGGGACCGGCCCCTTACTCAAGATGAACTGCTGGCTGAAGCCAAAATAACAGAAGAGCTGAACATTCGATCTTTAGGTAAGAACACGTTAGTCATGTGACTCAAGTGTGCAGAGTTTTGGATCGAAGTACTTTTGCTGAAGCTTCAGTATATACACTAGTAGTATGTTACAGTGATGCCTAACATGAACAAACAGTATGTCTAACTTCATCAATGTAATTTTTTTGTTATACATTGTTCCAAAAAATAAGCATGTAACTATTTTATAGGGTTTTTACAGCATAAGTCACATAAATATATTTACATAGACATAAAGCAGATGACAATAGAAATATTAAGAATATTGCATACCTGTTGAATTAAGGCTAATGATCCTAAAACGTACAGTAGGCTGAGTAATATTTCCTCCGAACAAACATAACACTTGATGTAGTCAGATGCCATGTCAAGATCATAACCTCCCCAACATGGCTTTATGAGACAAAATGATGGGTCTGTTGATGGTTACAGTATAAATAGGACCTTGGTGAATTTGTTTTGGAACAGAAAACTGCATTCAGAATATATTTTAATTTATGGAGCAAAATCACAGTAAATAATGCATATGGATTAATTTTACTGTGATTATTAAAAAAATAGCTATGAATATGAATTAACCAATATGAATTTGTCTCAAATGTATCTTAACAACACTGGAAATATGGATGCCCTTTTTATTTTCTTTCTGTGTAGAGAACTATGAACGTCTGGAGGCGGACAAGAAGAAACAAGTCCACAAGAAGCGTCGTTTTGAGGGACCAACCATCCGTTACCATTCTGTCCTGATGCCACTAGTCTCTCACTCAGTCCTAAAAGAAGAAAACGTGGATGTTGAAGGGTACGTGGGAATTACTGCTCGGCTTAATTAGGCTTCAGTAAAAAAAAAAAATGTAATCATATATTTCCAGTTTTGTCAGCTTGAATAGTCTGCTTCAACTGCATTGACTCAAAGTATTTATTTAAGTAGAAAAATGTGAAATCAACAGCATGTAGAGTATTTGTGTAAAACTAGTAATGCGTTCCCATTCTCCAAAGGCTGGATCAGGATGTCCCTCAGACTGCACCACAAAATCCAACGACACCTTCCCAGCAGCCTGCCGGAGGCCTGTGCTCTCGTACCTATGTTACCTTCAGTGACGACGAGGCTTTCGAGGCATCCTTCCCCCACAGCGCCCAGTCGAGTCCTCCGCTGCCCATCCAGGAGGTTTGTCCTGTCACCCACAAGGCTGCGCTGTACAGAGACCCGGTCACTGATATTCCTTACGCTAACACGCGGGCCTTCCGCATCATCCGAGAAGCGTACCGTAAATACGTGGCTGCTCATGGATTTCCAAACACTTCGGGTGGAGTGACGGGACTTGAATCCTCGGCAACGAAGGCTTCCCGCCAGAAAATGGTTGTCAAGCAGAGTGCTATGACAACATAGATTAGATAAAAAAAACTATTCATGAAAGAAGTCAGTGCTTCTGGTTTGATTTCATTAGTTCAGGTGGAGTGACTTGATCGAGTGACATGAGGAAAAAAAAAACACAACCAGTCTCTGTACACCACCTGGGTGTAAAACCCGTTCTTCATCTCCATTCATACAAAGTACCCATGGTACCAGAGATTTATTGCAAAAGGTTTTGGGATATAATCTGTGATTTAATATGTTAAAAGTTGTTGAAGCAGTGAAACACCTCAACTATGTTTTTCATTGCTACTGTTGACTCGACAGTATGAAATTACAAGAAATAAAAAAAAAAATCAGTTGGTGCATTTTCTTCAACTGCCAAAAAAAAAAGGTCTTACTTGTGTCTCTGTTTAAATAAATGTATGTTGTGCATAAACACCTTAACAAATCCAGGTTGAATCTGACTATGAAGCAAGGACTCTCTGTCTGGGTCTATGTGGGCTTCGCATATCTCGACAACCGTCCGTCCAATCCACTTCACACTAGTCACTCTGCAGGTGTATTGCCAAGGGACTGCCGTGTCTGCAGCAGTAGGCTTCAGGCCTCTTCAGAGTCCAGCATGTTGTCTGCACGACTTGCATTCACTGCACTTATTTATGCTGCTGTATGGTGGACAAAGCTAATGTCACATATGGATAGCGGATACAATGTTGCAACTGAGCTGGTCTTCCCTTCCCTGGAGTCAAAACGAACAGATAATCAACTGGAAGCAGAACAGAATCGAATCAGATTGTATTTCACCTGTGTGAGCGGGAGTAAGCCCTGTTCACATGGGTGAGTAAATCTGTATTTCCCTAGTGTATGACTTGATACTAACTTAGAACACTAATAATGTTACTGCCAGCAAAACACCTTATTATTAAATCCAGGATCTACTTCATAACTGTGGTGGTTATGTCAAAACAAGTGACTAGTACTCCTATTTGGAAATTACCTCCGCTGTATTTCACTGATGTTTCTGACCGTGAGTAACCTCGACTTGGGTGTGTGTGTGTGTTTAAGGGCAGGCAAACACTGTCTTGCTTTAGTTTTCATCCTTTCTCTAATGTTAGGAAATGTTAGAAGAAGTAGGTTACGCAAACCTCTTTTTAAGTAAATCTATTAAAACAAATAACGCACAGTAAAGTCCTGCATTTTAGATTTTTACTTCAAGTGAAAAGTGAAGGAGAGGCATTATGAGCACAATGCACACAATGCATTATATTACAATTGTTCTGTTTTGTGAGTCAAATCTGAATCTGCAACATTAGCTGTAACAATACTTACAAATGTAGTACTACAATTTAACACAGTACACTTCAAGTAGTATACAGCTGAGGGCGTTTGAAAGTTATTTTAGGGAGCAATGTCAATAGAATAGTAACATTATTCAATATTTTCCCCATCTACACATAATAAATATATAGCTGTTTTTAGCTAAGAGGCCCAGGCAATGGCCTACCTTGCCTAACAGTAAAGTTGGCGCCTGTGGTGTGTTTTGTTTTCTTCTCTTTTTTTTTTCACCTCAACCAGAATGTATTTAATCTTTGTTTCTAACCGTTAATAGACACAACTTGGGCTGTGATGTAATGTCATTTCAAGTCATGGCAGGTGTAGGAAGTGCAGTGTCGAGTGTGATGTGGTTTGTATGAGCGATTCATGAGAAAGCTGCAAGCATCAACACCACAGGCCAAGCTCTGGACGGGCATGTTCTCAATGGATTCTAAGAAATGTTCATATTTCTCAACAAAAATAAAAATGTAGGCTGATTTAATGTTTTTAATTCTGTAGTCATGTTTTACGTCCTGTAACAACCAATCCATCGTCATATTCAAATTAATTCCATATGTAATGCCCTTCACAACTTCAAATCCATCGACCTACACAGTGAGAGTTTTGTGTCATTAAAACTAGTTAAACCTTTACCCCAAAGACAATAGACAACATTTCATATTTGTTTTTAGAAACCGTAATTTATTATTCAGTCGAATGTCATTACTGAAATCATATAAGTCTTTTTTTTTTTTTAAACTGAGCCCAGGAATCAGATTTTCTACCTGTATCTGGAAAATCATCGGGACAGTCGTAAACAATCAAAGCTGTAATCCCACCTTGCTGTTTATTGCTAAATTTTAACAGAACAACAAGCATCACAATATAAAATCCCTTGTATAATTTGTTATTGACAGCCAACCCCCGTTTCATAAAAGTTCAATGCTTTATTCCGGATACATAAATCCTATAAAGACAGTCGTCTTACAAGCATTTTTCTTATGTTCGAGTCGGCCGTGAAGCTATTAGAAAAGGTGATATTTCTGTTCCTTTTGTTTGACTTCCAGTCTTGATTGTCACAGCGAACAATGCTGCTATGTTGATCCCTCGAGGACTTTAAATGATGTTTTCTATATTTATTCTCTCAGGGCACAATCGCAGAGCAACAGGGTTTCTCTGAACACTGAGTGTTTGTCTATAGCGTGGCACCTTTGACCCCTCTCGCTTTGAACACAAATCTCTCCCCTGCACGGCGTCCTGGAGCTTTCGGCCATCGACCACTCTGTTACATAAGAGTCCACCTGGGAACAGAAATAATTTCAATGTGTAGTCACCTCGGTTTCAAGGGTAAAAACCACGCTCCTGAACTACAATGAGTAGCTTTCACATTATTACTATTATCAAGTTATTTTAAGCAGCTTTGACTTTCACACTACAGTCGGAAACATGATTAATGAGGGTGACGGCGTCATGGCTGACCGGTGAAGCTGACTTGAGTTCTTTTGGAGTTTCAGGGACAAATCTTGCACAGTCTGCATTCATTTCAGTTCATCCAGAAGGCAGAGATTCAACCTTTTGAAGGAACGCTCCCAAATTTCAGATTTGACGTTGCTGCCAAAAGGATCATGTTGCATTCAAGCGGATTTCCTCCTGCTGTTCCTTAATGTCCTGGTGGTGTTGAGCGCAGCATCTAGCTCGGCACCCAAGAACGTCTTTGTGTCTGACGCACAAAAAGCACCGGCTTCATTTGGTGAGCTTTATCTGTCAGATGGTCTTTGATTCAGATATGAAAAAGAAGAATTTTGAAAATCTCATGTAGTACTCACGTTGTTTCTCATTTGATTTGATTGATCAAAAGAATAATCTGATTGAAAAATTTATTTTAAATAGATTCATCACAAGCAGGATGAACTGACCAAGACGGTAGTTAGAGGGGAAGCTATGACGCGATGGATTGATTGAGTGATGTTATTGGACAATAATTTGTCATACAAAGACTGGTTTCATCCTCTTGAATATTGATATTCATTTAAAAATGTATATTTGCTGCTTTTCTTTCTCATATAAATCCGAATGAATTAGTCTTGTTGAAGACATTCAATTACATTTTAGGGAATTGTAATTAGCACGTTTCCACTATTTTTCTGTTTTTATAGACAAAGCGATCACCGGAAAAATAATATTCAACATGTCAGTTGTGAAGAGTTGCTGCTTTTCTTTAGTTTGTTGAATTGTTAAGAGAATATCTTTGATTTTTTAACTGTTGGTCGTACAAAGCAAGATATCTGAGGATGTCATTTTGAGAAATTGTGACATGAATTTTAGAGCAATCGATTCATCGAGAAAATAATTAGCAGATTAATCGATAATGAAACTAAACATCAGTTGCGTTCTTATTAAGATTGATGTATTTCATGACTTAATCTCTATAGACAGACTCTTTATGTGCAGAATTCTGCATTTATGTACAGGCAACAGGACAATATTTTGTCATTGGAAGTGTTTTTAGTCCGAGTAGTATTGACCAATCACGTTCGAGCAGGTTGAATGCTGGTAAACTGGACGCACCGTGTACCGTGCACTGGACGAAATGCAATCTCTGAACCCACCAGCTATTGTCTTGATGATGATTTAGCTTTTCATTGGTTTTGAATTGGCTTGTAAACTGCTACTTGTTAAACAGTCCAGTCAATCACTTTTTCTCTCAACTCCAATACCGTAGCGTCGCAATGAAAGTTGCTAATCGGACGGTAAACGATGAGCTGGCTACACCTCCAGCCCAGAAGCTCTTCTGTCGTCAGACAGAATCATCTGTGAGGTTTAAATCCTCTCAAATTGTTTCAGCTTTTGGAGGAGTTAATGGATAGGCAACACTGTCAATGAGAACCTGTTTAGAATAATGTCCCTTTGCACAGGTGAAGTTGAACAATAAGTGCTATTTATTATGACAATGATCGACTAAAAGGAATAGGTTCATTATTCATTATACAACAGAAATTCACACACACACATGAGCATTGATTTCTATGTCATCATAAATGCAATATTGAGGGCTTAAGTGACGTCAACGCTCCTTTCACAAACCAGGCTGCTCAAATGACTCCAGGCATAAAGAACACGTCTGCTTCACTCGTCAGATGGTCTCGGTCATGACAAATAATGGGGTGGAGTGAGGAGCAGAGGCGGATCGGCCATCTGGAAGTCTTGCTGGTTCGACTACCGACCTTACTTGCTCTGTATTTTTCATATGCCGAGTTGATAGTGACAGACGGTTTACGCTTTGTCTTAATAATGACAGCCTGCCAAACAAATTACCATCGACTTGACTGAAGAGCAGACGAAGAAAATCCCCCTTAGGCTGAGGTGACCAAACACCACAAATTGATTCTTTTTTTGGTGTCATGAACAAGTATTCGCATGCTAACTGCAGCATCTGGCCCGCTTTGGCAGTTAAACGAGCAGTTTTGACAAAATGAATCCAAAACGGGACGAAAGGTTTTGTGAAAAGATTGCTTTAAAAAAAAAAAAAGGGGGCGGTGGGTGTAGCAAAGACACATTGTCTTGAATAATCTCACCAGCCCTTTTAGGGTTAAGATATGTAATTTGGCACACATCGTGTGCACATTTGTCGTCGCATTTGTTTCCCACAGTAACGCCCCAGGTCACACTATTCAGCAGCGTGTATCTTTACTTTTTAAGGATACAGATTACAAAGAACAAGTTGCACAGAACCACGTCTAAAGGTTTTGAATTGTCATGGTGTCACTTTACACCAGCGGCAACAGCAGGAGCGAGATCGGAGAAAAGGCATTTATTTTATTATGCCTTTTCAGTTCTATCAACCTCAAGACGTGTTTCTTTGAAGGTAACTGCTGCCCACACACTGTGCCACTTGCCTTGGCGAGGACGGAAAAAACAAAACACATTTAATTCAAAAATAACAAGTTATCCCTTAAAGCGATGATGATGAATTCAGTGTCAGGCTAAAGCCAGAGTCTCTGGTGGATAGACGGATGGAACATGATGTAAAATACAATTCAAAAGACATTCAGCCTGTAGTTTCTTTCAGAAGCATTGCATCGATAACATTTATCATATCGTCTGCAACATCAGAATACTGCAAGCTTTGTCTCCCACATACTGCACAGTGCATATGGTACCAATTGAACAGTTTTCAGAATCGGAAGAGAGGGAACTGCATTACCACTCGTTCTAGTGTGGTAGTTGCCATGGAGACGAGTGTAGGTGGTGTTCTGTGCTGTACTCCTTCCCTTGTCCTCTCCCCTCTTCTGTTGCCCACCCTCTCTCTTCTGCTATCTGCAACATCCGCGCAACTTTCATTCCTTCGTTTTTTCCTCAAATAATTCTGCTTGGTTTAAGATTCTGCAGGATTTGGATTGAGGACATTTTTTCAGTTCGTGCCACACTCGCATTAAGCCCGCCAAAAGAACCGCACTATACAGAAATTAAAATGGGGCATTTTAGGTTCCACCAGTATCACATTATTCAGGTTATTTGACATTAGAGTTTAATCTATCCTGCTTGTCATGTTCTGTGCCTGCCTTTGTTGATCCCTCAGTTCATTCCAACATTTCTTCTCCCCCCCATAGATTAGTTTATTGCTTTCCATCCAAGTTGTCGTATATTCTTTGTCAATCGCTTCTTTTTGCAGACCAGCTACTCTTTTATCAGTTGCCATGGAGATGTATGTGTTTCTGTGTGTGTGAGTGAGGATTGAGGGTGAGTGAAAGAGTGGGATGTTTCATTTCCAGTTCATGTTTTCGGTGTATTTTTGAAGACTGCGTGTGCTGTCCAGTGTCCCAACTTAGTCTTTGTCATCAGCTGATGTTTGCTTTGCCCCATCACATCTTGTCTTGCAACCTTTTCTTTTGTTGAAATCCCAATAAAATATAAAAATAGTGAGTAAGTAAGTTTAATGCATGTTCTCTGTGCATTTTCAACAGATCCAACCTTTAACGATTCATTAATAGGTTTATTACCATTTAGGAAACCGGTTACTATCTTTACTCACGTCTTCGTTTTCTAACCATTTTCTATCCACCAGCGCCATGTATGTGATATAGAGACAGACAAATAAATGACCTGGTTACACCTTCTTTAACGGCCATTTATGTAACAGTCTTTATATATATGCCCACGAAATGATCTATGACACATTCAGGATTTAACAATTAGCAATACACCTTTATGTAACATGTTTACATAGCAAACATCCAAATACAAATGGCTGTTGCCTCCACACTTTAGCACCTATATGGACGGTGTTGTTTGGACTGACTGAACTGACGATTAAAGGGATTACAGAATATTAAAATACAAATGAGTCACCCACTGACTTTGACTTTTCCTGGGCTTAAAAAAAGCCATCACTAAGCACCTTAAAGGACAGGTTCACATTTGTTTTAAGTCTGTCACATGCCCATATGTATTATAGGAGGTATTGGGTTTTGCTCATATTGCTCCTCCACATATGTAAACATCTGTGAAGCAACTGAATCTACAGTCCTGCAAAAACGTATTCTAAAATCATCCCACGCTAAAAAGAGAGACACTCCACTGCTTTTGTACATGAGGATCTGTTTACGTGTCCTTGAGAGTCCTTCAGTTGTCATATTTCCTTCTCCGCTCAAGTGCTTTGGTGCAACTCCAGCTTTCCAAAGTTTGAGAAGCTAAACCTGCTGATGTCATCAGGGTTTTCTCAATAGGGGCTCTTAGACGTCTGTTTTGTAACAGAAAGCCTGCGTTACAAACGGACATTTGAAAGCCGTCCTTTTACCAAACGGGGAGTTTAAGGCTGGATGCTATTGAGTTGACCTTTGGGAAACGTAGCATCCGGTGTTTTTGCACCTTGATGCCTACTCGGGACTAAACTGGTCTGTTACTCAAGCTGGACTTGATCTCACTGTACCTGAAGCAACATTCCCCCACCAACGCAACCTCTTGTTTTGTTTTAAGGTCGGGCTGATATCAGTCTGAACGGCCACTAAAAGTCTGGATATCTCTACTGCTTCAATTTTAATTATTCTTTATGAGTACGTACTAGAGAAACAGTTATAACGATCACTAATTAGCTCAATGTTACACATAGGCATGTGAGTATTGTATTAAGATAGACTTGAAGAAATCTGAACCAGTCCTTCAATCGGCCTCTGTGGCTGATTTGAATTAACTTTAATGGCCCATGTGCTACATTAATCCGTGGCAATATTTGTGAGTTAGGGGCATTATTCCTATGCTGAAATATTACATAGTAATTTTGGAATATACGTCATGTAAGCAACTATATGTGATGTATAGGGCAGTGGTTCTCAACCTTTTTTTCAGTGATGTACCCCCTAACCAGCACAAAGCATTTTTGGTTGAAAAAAATAAAACAAAAAAAAACAACACAGCGCTGTGCCATCAGTATCTGATTTAATATAGAATATATTATATATATATGAAATATATATGAAATAACACTTATAATGTATTGGATATTTATGAAATAACTATTTTTAAAGGATTTTTTAATGGATGCTAATATTAAATATATTTAAAAACAAACTTACGTACCCCCTGGAGTGCCTTCACGTAACCCCAGGGGTACACGAACCCCATTTGAGAACCACTGGTATAGGGCCTCAATAATGGGCTTACTGGTTGTGCTTTAGTGCATATCATGTTCAAAAACTATTTCTAAACTCTGAAGCATTTTTTTTGGCTCCTCTGGTTTACGTACATCTTTCAGCTTCAGACACCACTGTCTTAATACTACTATTATTTGAACGTCTTGATGGGTCCTAAAGCTATAAAAAGCATCAATAAATAAGTTTATGGAAGTGTTTCAGGTGTGCAAGATGGAGCCTTATTAGGAGTGCAACCTGAGAGAGACAATAACACATATTCAAGAAGGAACTTGGATGAACTTTGTTATACTCCAGTTATAATTATTCAGCGCAGTGTGTCATATAGTTTTATTTTCGGGTGTATCAAAATCAGAGAGGTTTGCAGCGCAGGGCGGGCGCGAGCTGCATTTGGAGGCGTTGGTTTCTGTTTCTGTCTCTCTCACGCGCTATCTCCGCCCTCGAGGGAGAGACTTCAACGTTTACCGACCACCTTTTTTTCACGCACTGCCGGTAGATCAACATTAGGTGTGACGGACTGCAAAGGACAACGGCGTCAATTTATCACCGGATCACCCCCCAACCCCACCCCTCCTCCTGCTCCTCGTTATGAATTTCTGGATTATGGGGACGTCGGTATGCCACGCAGGGTGAACTACAGCCGCTTTCCAAGATACAATCACCACCGCTAAGGAGCGCGTAAAAAAAAAAATGTGCACGAATCAGCTGCTGCTGCATATCGTCGGGATGCCTCTTGTAAATACCGCTGGGATGTTTATTTTTGTGCTTTTGTGATTAAGTGCGCTCAGTTTGCAGCAGGCTGCGCGCCGCTCTGAGTTGGCGTAGCCCTCAGCATCCGTGATCGATATCCTCATTTTGATATCGGTACTCTGGTGGATTCACGTGCAGCGTGCAGTAGTTGGAGACATGCAGAACCCGCGCCGGGTCGTCGATCTCTGCAGTGCTGTCCATGTGAATGCAGGTTAAGTGATGTATAGTGAACTAATTGGCTCCGCGGATCTTTAGACCAAACGCGCCGATAGGACTTCTTATCGTCCCCGTATCCTAAAGCGACGCAGGGGGCTGTTTGAATTCACATGTGCCCAGAACAAGCAACTATGATGACAAAACCCGTCTTCAGAGGAGATTCTCTTTATTGCCGAGGAAACTGCATTGAGATCACATCTCGGTTCCTGGATTGCAATAGAGTTGGAGGACAGGCAGCAGAGGAAGAAGAGAGGGAGGAGGAGCAGAGGAGAGCTGCTGAGCTGCACAACAGAGCCACTGCTGATAGGCGAGCTTTGGCTTCCGTGATGGACTGAGCTAAAGGTGACGGGACCCCTGTGACAGCCAGCTGCACCTTTTCCTTGACAGCATTCACACTTCACAAAGGCATGTATGGACACACTGCAGCATAGGTGAGAACAGGAGGAGCTGCCTGCATTGAACACATGAAATTGGCCTAATGATTGAAATACAGCTGTCTCTCCAAGTGGACAACACTGGCCTTTTGTTTGGAGACAGCCTCTCAGGTCTGCACAAACTGATTCTACCTTTGTCCCAAAAAAGCAAGTAAACCTGGAACCTCAGCCCCTTCCCAAGTGCCCTGGAAACCCACCGGATTCTGTCTGCAACCACAGATGTAACTAAGCTGTCAAGATTTCGTCGCCAGGAAGTCCTGTGTTTTTGGGTAAGTGTCGTACGCATGTGTGGGCGGAAAGTAAAGTGGTATACTCCAAATATCTACCCCATCTCACAGTGAAGTGTTAACCAAATGTTGGTGGCAGCCGGGCCGGAGAGGCTCACTAATCATTACATTACATTACATTTCATTTAGCTGACGCTTTTATCCAAAAGACAACGGTGAGCAATTAAGTGTCTTGCATAAGGACACATTGACATGGACTTGCGGAGCCGGGGATCGAACCACCGATCCTCTGATTAAAAGTCAGACTTGCTAACCACTGAGTCACAGTCGCCTATGGCGAGTCGTTGAAGCTGGTCGTCCACCTTCCAGTCTGAATATTATTCTGCAACACAGGCAGCAGGCTCTGTACCAGCTGTTAGTGCTCACCAGCGTTGCTCAGGTGTTAAGGTGTGCAGGGCAGGGTCCTGCCGAACCTGTTTTTAAGGTGATGCACTGTAGGCCAGATGACCTCCAACGACACAGTGAAGAATTCAGCCAAATGGGGACATCAGTGCAAAGGTAGAACATCTAAGATTTGCCTAACGGGTCCTTGGGAAACTTGTCTTTCATGTTCTTCATGGTGCATCTTTTTAGGAATCATTTGTATTGATGTGTAGGTTGTTTAGAGCATTTGGCACAAAAGCAAAACGGGCCACTGTTGTGATTTGTTTGCTGTACAGCAAGGCTTCCCTCCTTGAGCATTGTCCAGATGTATGTTTGATTATGGTGGGTTTCCACATGTAAAGTTATGATTATGCACCATGTTCTTTGCAGGATATTTATTAGGCCTTAAGTACAACATGCTAAATTGACGTACACAAGTACATAACATGGTGTTTTGTGCAACAAAATATGTTTTAGTACATTTTATGGATGCGGTTTTCTGGCATATGAAGCCAATATTTAGCATTTACAAGTTGCATTTATAACTGCATTTTTAATGCAGTGTCTGCAAATTGTCACAAAGCTGCTTTCATGAAGTGTCACTACCTCAAGATGCATTTAGGACACATAACAGTAGATATCACATTACCTATAATATCGTGGCACACAATGCACCATGTGACACTTTGTGCACCACACTGAGTAAAATATGATTTATTCATGTAATCTATTTTTTGGGAGAATTTTAAATCAGGTCCCTGCAAATCCCGGCTTCAAAGTGAGTTTAAGGACCTGATTGATCGACCTCTGGGTGTTGCACATTGAACACCTGCAGTCTGGAGGTCCTGAAAGCTTCTTTCATTGGACTTAAAGTGGACATGGAGCAGCCAAGTTAAGCTGGTTTAGTAAATGGATTTCCAATAATGATATAACTCATGTGACTAATGTAAGCATTAAATTAAGCTTTAGTGGCAGGAGCGCCGCTATGTTGCAGAACTCCTGTTACGACACAAGGTTGGTTGGCTTGCCTGAGTTCAACATATACAACGGTAGAGACGGTGAAAGACAGACGCTGAGGAGCCACAGGACAGAAGAAGACAAAATGGAGGCGGCTAGTGTACAGCTCCAGGATGGAAAACAAATTGGAGAACAGGACTGCTGGGCAAAAGCCCTCCGATGGGAACTGACTCCAGCTGCTGTTTGGTCTCCCCATCTGACTAGCTAGCTGCTAGCTCAACATTAGCATACCAAAACCAGTGCCTCAAATTAACTTTTCTTTTGGCTGATGTCACAAACAACCACGAGGGACCTTATTGGCCTCATGTTACTGATATGTTCTCCTCTGTCTTTCGCTCCTAAAGCCTCCGTTATTCTCCAAACCCCTCCAAAGGCTACTGTGCTTTCCAACCCACCGTTTATTCCCCAAAACAGAGGCGACTGCCCACCGTATATCCTCAGCACCATTTCTCTAGAGTCTTTTTCTCCTGCCCTCCTCCCGTTTTAGGATTTCTTCTTTTGAACATTTCTTTCTATGCGTCTTGTTTCATGGTTTTATAGTGGTAGGATTCATTGTTTTCTGTCAATGCACTTTTTTCCATATGCCGATAATTCATCACACATCTTTTGTGGCAATTTAAAAAGGAATACCGCAGCTGTTACGAACTAATGTAAAGCATAAATATTACTTTTTGAACAATATCTTAGTATTTGAACCCAAAGTGTTCCTGACTGTCCACCGCTGGAGGCGAACCAACCCTGTTACGAATGCAACACTGTCACTCCAACATGGCGGCTCGCTAGCGAGAAAAATTACAAAAATAAATGTATCATAGCTTATGAATCAGATTTTATGCATGGTGTTTTTTCTAATATATTTGGGCACTACCAGTGCCATAATATGCATGTTTCATGTCCTCTTTAACAAAGTTGAAATTTCAAATGGGATTTTGCAGGGTTATTAGTTTACTCTGACAAAACTAGTGCCACTTTACCTGAACATTGCACTGGGGCTTCTGTGTGATGAATAGATGGGAAGATAAAAACACAGTTTTATTTGATGTTTGGACACTCTGTAATGTAAGATTGTAGGGTACTATCTTTACTGTCCATTATATTGCATTGCAGGCTCCTACATATAGATCTAAAAAAAACATGATGCAGTGGAGAGAGAGAGAGAAGAGCTTCACTTAATGAAATGTCTGAGGCTGCACACTTGATAGAACGAGATAAGTCCGGCTCACTCTGACTCATTGCTCCTCGCAGGATTTCCTCATCCTCCTCCGTATGAAATGCCTTTAAGATATGACCTAGCCCATGCATTTCTTTATGGAATTATTTTCTTCGTTTAGCTGAAATCGAGAGGCGAGAGTCATGGACATCTATTAATCTTTCTCTGTTCCTCGTGAACTGTTGAGAATCTGGACTCCTTGCCTCTCTGCCACAGTTGTCAGCCGGGAGCCTGACAGCCGGCAAAGATCTGAATCTACTCCAACACCAAGTTCTCATCATAATTCTGCTGCTCTTCAGCCATCTTCAATGCAACGCATGGAGGGGGCTTTCTCTCGCTGCCAAGGACAGAAAGGCTTTGTCAGTCAGTTTGTCAGAATGTTCTCTAAAAAAAAGTAGGTACTCCTGTCAGCGAGCTCCTGTCCTGCAATCGTCTCAAATTGTTTTCTTTTGCCTCAGGCCATAAATTTATTTGTCATCCTCATTTTTTGAGCAACCCAACAGAGACAACACAATATATTTTACCCCTCTGGTAATGCTTCTCCACCCTGAGCCGCTGTCCTCACTCAACACAGTCAATGGCACATTGTACTCCTGTTTTCTCTTGCAGAACGGCCTCACAAACCGCTCCTCCTCTTCACCTCCTCTTAATGTCTTCCTACATTGCCACTAGTTAGCCACCTCAGACTTGACAAACGGAAGACAAAAATATGTATTGGTAGTTTTTATTTTAACTCCAATCAGAGAACCAGGCGGAGTCGGTGGGAGTGCTTATCAATTAATCATAGTAACAGCTGGTGGTTACGCAGCATCATGACATTTAGTCTACACTGCTATAAAGGGCAGCTATGATAAGTTGAACCTTGCTTGTCATAAACACAAGTATATCATTTACATTTGAACAACAATGATCAGGTTTTGTTTTCATCATATTTGTCTATATTAATGTTACTTTCCTTTATTTGTTTTATTTCCATGCACAATAACGTTCATTTTCTTGCCATTGTTGTTGTCACTGACAGTCTATGAATCTTAAAAACTAAAGAAATACTTGTGTCTGTGCGATATAGCTGCATGGACACACCTTCAAAGACGTGGCTGCCGCATCAGAGTCAGTTTG
Organism: Cottus gobio; assembly: GCA_023566465.1. Taxonomy (NCBI): domain Eukaryota; kingdom Metazoa; phylum Chordata; class Actinopteri; order Perciformes; family Cottidae; genus Cottus; species Cottus gobio. The sequence goes on from CM042231.1 coordinate 12,860,927, forward strand.
GGTTGGTTGGTCAAGCCGAGGTCTGCGGTGGCGGACCTGGAGTGTTAACCCCAAGTGAGTCGTCTAGAAGTCTCCTTCTCCCTACTGTCAACTGTACCTCACGTTTACAGCCTCTTCTCCTGTCTGTCGTGGTCCAATGAGACGTTTCTCTGTTATATATGTTTTTATATGTTCCCCTTTCCCCTGACATCCATCGACACCACTGTTGCTGATGGTAAACGGGAGGTTAAACTACACTCCAGCCTCAGCTGTGACACTCTGCTCCTTTTCCTCTGCCATTGCTTTTCAGCCCTATAAAGCTTTACAAAAGTACCTCAATATATTGAGGATGTTTTACCGCTCAGTCCTCCACCATCACTCACCCTCTGAGCCCTGCTTTGTCACACTCCCAGAGTTTTATTTTCAACATTCTCTAGGTTTGATAGCGCCATTTGCCTTTTACTCGGGCTTTGATACACACCAGTCCTCCTCCTCCCTATCCTGTCTTTACTTCCCCAGATGAAAGCAGCCATTTCTGCTCCCTCCAGGGACAGTAAGGGAAATCATTTTCTGTTAGTTAGCACAGCGTGTAAAGCTGTTGTTTCATTTCAAACATTAAGACCTACGCAGTCATGTTTTGAAGTGTTGGGAAGAAACAAACAAGAGGCCGTTGGTTTTGCAGAGGAATTCTTAGTTGAGAATCACCTTGTTTTAAATGTGATGAGATAATACAGAAGTATCTCAGTACAGTAAAGAGCTTCAAATTGCTGCTTGATCTCTAATTTCATTTTCTATTTAATTTAGCTCTGCTCATTTACAAGTGCAGCAATAATGCTTCTAAATACAGTAGTAAAAATGAAGGTAGTTTGATGGAGAGCTGTGCACAAGCTGCGAACATGTTCCTATGGTAACTAGGCCACACTCCCCTTGGCCAGCTCTCACACAGGCGGAGGGACAGGCAGGAGAGACGGGAACGCTGAAAGCTCATGTGATGGAGAGCAACTTGATAGAGTTTTTTATGCCTTCCTGCGCTTGAAGGGTATTTACATTTTAAAATGTCTGTCTCTCATCCTTGAGAAGTTATGTTGCAGGATGCTGGAAGTCACTTTCTTACGGTTCATCCAAAAATATCAAGCCGGTCTTAGGCTCCTTCTCGTGGCTCCCTCACGCCCACACAGCCGCTGCTTCCTCCACCCCTCCACCCACCTCTGCCTTGAGATCCTGCAGCTCTACGTCTTCTGAGCATTTTACATTTACTTGATTACAGTGCTGTTTACACCGCACAGCTCCGTAGTGGTTCTGGAGGGTCACTTGTAACTGTTCTTACCATAAACCCAACAACCCTTTTTAGTGCCGTTGTATTTTAAATGTACTTGTAAGTTTAGCTTTGGCTGAAACAATACATATATATATATATATATATACTCACTACAGCGAGCATAAACTGAGCTTCAAGCAGCGCTTACTGCCAGCAGTGTGCGTCTCTGTGTGCTCGGCATCTCCAATGTCGTCCTGTGTTTTTTAAATCACTGCTCACACTTGAACCGTGTCAAACCTCCTGGGTCGATGCCTCCAGCCTGTTAAAGAGCCACACGATTGATCCAGCAACGTTTTGCATCTGTCAGTCATGCAATGCCGGGTTATTGTTTGGACAGCTCGCTCTTAATGAAAGGCCTTTACTTTCTGCACACATTTGTACTGTCTGTCAGCTGTGATGAATTTATGATGGCTGATAATATTTTTGACAAGGTTTACTTGGCAATTGGCTTTTTTTTTTTTAAACATGCACAAGAGTTGGCCTAAAGAGTCAATTCACCCAGATTCAAAATGTAAAAAAACTAATTATATTTTCTCACTTGCCCCCTATCTCTCCAAGTTTTTAATGATTTGAAGTGTGACATAACACCCTGTTTTGGCTTGAATACTTATTTTTTGTAAATGATTTAAATCCAGCAGGCAATGATCGCAGTGGACTTCAGTTTGCTTTTTACTTTGTGGGCATGGAGCACAAGACGTCACAGACGTTGTTGCTTTTATTGGTTTAGTCAAGAGGGTTTACGTTGTCGATACGGGTATCTGAAATTACGCTTTAAAGAGTTGGGACCTCTAGTGTATTGCAGATTTGTTTTTCACATCTAAAATCACTTTTTAAAAATCTAATCATAAAGTGGTTTCAGTTATCTAAAAATAAGTATAAACAATTGCAATTAAACTGTTGTATATAAACAGCATTAAGTTGAATCTTTTTGAATAGATACATAACCTAAACTAGTAACTTTGAACTTGAAATGGCTGAACTGCTGTGATACATGGATTTCAATTATTTGTCCAAATGTAATAATCTTGCATTCATTTAACCCAATTTGCCCCAACAACTGTTTTATGATTGGCAGATCACAACAGCATTAACATATGATTTAGTCAGGATACTTTGGCATATGAACATATTGGAGCTGTAAGAAAAATATTAAATTCAGAGCCGTAATTACCATGTTGTTGGTGACATAAACAGTATTTACTAGTCGGAATATGGCAATTAAGGAGGCATCCATATGACATGAAGGTGACATCTGCCCCAGCAGGCCCGCCTGTGAGTCACCAGAGGCTCCTCGTTGTCAGATGCTCCAGACCAGACATAACAAGATTTTGTGTGTGTGTCTGTGTGTGTGAGAGAGATCTGTAACCGGAAACACTCGCACTACAAGACAAAGTGAACTGCTGCACCATCAACACTGTGGACAGTCTCTATAAAATTAAGCTCACTCAATTTTTTCAGAAGGCTCAACTTCCTCAAGGCAGTGCAAAACACCTGTCTGAGACGCCTGTCTGAGACGCCTGTCTGAGACGCCTGTCTGAGACGCCTGTCTGAGACGCCGCCTCATTTGGCACCATACACAATGCAGAATCTGATCATTCATCTCAGTGTGAATGTGTTTTGGGATGTTGAGTGGCCTCAGCAAAATCATATCAACATCATTTATGTCCAAACCAAAAAGTTTGTGACTTGTAGTAATGTAGTGACTTTATTTTAGGTGTTTAAATACATATTACAGGTATTTATATCCAGCTGCAGTTAATAACACACTTCTCTGTATAAAACAACTTATCACCTTGACATCTACAGTATACACGGCCCCAGCAGTATTCACTGTTAATGCCTTTTCCTATAGCGCCACCATGAGGCTGACATTTCTATATTTTCTTAGTGAATATATGACGGAAGTAATTTGGAACAGATATTCATGTTGTCATCCCCATCAGGATGATTTGTAATCCTTTGAGTGATCCCTGATAGTTTACTGTTTTAGCCGTTACTAAACAGTTTAACATCACAAACACAAAGTGTCTTTCAGGTTGATATTTTATTTGTTAGTTTCTTAATCTTTTTCTGGAGCTCTTTCACTACGGCAAAATCTATAAAATTTTTCTCAGCTGCTAACAGCGGCCCTGTTTCCTTTGTGCATTGCATTATGGGAGTCGTTTCCATCAACAGCAGACCAAAATATTTACCGTATTTATTCAGCACTTTAGCCAGTGTTTTTACTTAATTTTGTCACTTTTCTTGCATGAACTCTACTAAAAATCTGCATAGAAGTGGTTTGGATTGGTTAGCATTCTGGGACTAACATTCAGCCCGAACTAGAGCTCTTGTGCTGCTAACAGAGCTGCTAAAAGAGCTGCTAACAGAGCCACTAACAGAGCCGCTAACAGAGGCGCTAACAGAGGCGCTAACAGAGCTGCTAAAAGAGCTGCTAACAGAGCTGCTAACAGAGCCACTAACAGAGCCACTAACAGAGCTGCTAACAGAGGCGCTAACAGAGCTGCTAACAGAGCCGCTAACAGAGCCGCTAACAGAGCCGCTAACAGAGCCGCTAACAGAGCGGTGGACATTCGTTGTCCACTAATAGTGCTTATGTGCATGTTTTTTGTGTGTTGTCTTCTTATGTAAGGTAACGGGATGCCAGGGATAGTGATGGTTGCAGCCAGCTTGGACTGTTTCACAGTAACGGATAGCAGGAACATGGAATTGTTCAATGAAATGGTATTTAATGTGGATTGGTGTTGTTATAGCTGATTACCGTCTGGTCAATGAGGTCGTCGGTATTGGTGCTGATATCGATCTGGCGGATATCATTAATCTTTTGGTGAATGTATAGCTCCTGTGAGAGTTCATGGTTATTAAAATACAACTTTACAGTTTGTCCTGGGCAGGGCTGCTAATGCCTCGATCACTTAGCTCAAGGGATGGCAAGAAATGAAAAAAAAGGGTAATGATTTTATTCATTGTTTTTAAATAATAAAATGTCCAAATGTGTATCAATATAGAGATATATACTAAAGGTTGAATATGTTTCTCCAACACCCACTCAGTCTTCTTCTCTCTGTCTTTTCTCCCTCTGTATCACAGTTAGCTAGAGGCTGTTTCCACCCACACACTCTGTCCTGGCAGCAATTTACATTCAGAATAGCCCATGTGAACACATCCATGTGTTATAATATGTTACGTTTACGTAGAGCACCACATGTAGCAGGTGACCGTTTTAGTGGCCGTGTTGTTGGAAATCGTAAATATGCTAAATATTCCTCTGCACGGGTCGTTCGGTGAGTGTCAGGATTCAGCCCCACGAGAGACACGGGAGGTCTGATCAGTTCACTCACACCAGGAACACAGCGTGTTCAGTCTTTCATCATCTTTATGGTGCCGTTTTGTGCCCATCTCTTCCCCGGTTCAAGTAGAAGCCCTTGGAGTTGTTTCCATGGATACCAAACAATTAGCTTGGATTCAGAATAGAACCTGGAGAGCCTATTTAGAGGCTTTGGGAGCGAGGAAACCATCGGGTGACAGAGGATCTGGTTCCTCTGTTGCGAAGCAAGAAAACTGCTCTTTGGATAATGGGGAATAAAAAAAAATAAAGAAATATATATATACGGAGCAATCACTGACAAAAATAGCCGATCAGAATGAATGTCAACAGGAAACAAAATGAGGATTTTAGCTTCAAGACCCACCTATGGATGAATCTGTAACATTTTATGCCATACTTTCAATTGTATGATGAGTGAGTCTTGGTGCATGTGAGCGTGCCTGACTAGCTAGCTCACGCACGCTGCTCTGCACTGGACTCATGCGGCGGTTACAGCTGTTAATGCCGTCCCAAACGTCGTCATCATAGCACCCAGCCTCCGGTTTCCCCTCAGGGAAACACTGTTAGCTCTGTCAACACTTTTGCTATAGTTTTCCAAGTTTCTGATAATTAGTTGGAAATTGCGAGCCTTTTTTATTTCGCCTACTAAACTGCGATTGGTTGAATGTTTTATCCAACAGCCATCACTGGGTTTAAAACCAGACCGATGTGAATTGCTGAACAAATTGCATATGTGGGTGGCGATTCAGAGGTCTAGAAGCAGGCAAGGAAATAGGACAATTTTCAATAGGAAGAACAATTCTACACAACATATAAATACACATAGAAAGCTCTGTTTATGAAACCCTGCATGCATTTCTGTTGTTGTTCATATGGAGAGAAGAGGATTTTGGAGTGCCAAGGATGCTCCTGCTTTTGTGCATCGGCCTCATCTTTATTAGCAGACACACAGCAGGGTAGAGGAAGCATCAGATTGTATTCCCTACAGTCAGCTGTCTATACTTTTATAGGTCCGTCATCATGTTCCTGTTTGCACAAGCCCGAAGTCAGACGAAGACCATAACGTTCAAGATGACTCATTGTTGCTTTTCCCGCTCGATAAGGGTCCAATATTGTTCTCACATCAGGGTTTGCGTCTTTTTGCACTGGCCTTGATACAGGAAGTTTCACAATGGAGGTTTGATGAAAAGCCTCTATAACTGTCACAGTGTTGTTCTTTGTGTTTCTTTGGAGGCTGTAGCTGTCTGTCCTTGTTGTTAAGCTTCAATCACATCCTATTCTGCATTTCTGGTGTGATAATGGCTTATTTGTGAATATTATGCATTTGTCAGTTTTTCATGCTATTTCTCTTTCTGTATGTGACCAAAGCAGCTGCAAGGTAATGACACACGCTGTGTAATGTAATTAAACGTCTCTTTTAAATGATTGTAAATTGAGTTAAGTGGGATAAGACCTCTTAAAGGGTGCGAACATATTGTACATTTTAGTGTTAATGTAACTATACCATCAATAAATACCAGATAGTTTACGAGGAAAATACAACAATTCAAGTTATTATATCATTATTCTTTATTATTTACATATATTACAATATAGCTCCAATTATATATAATTATTTGTTAAGCTGTTAAGCTGCAATATTGTTCTAATGCTCCTTTTGTGCCTCATTTCAAGGGTCATTTTGTTATAACAACGAAACACTTTTCTTGCATAATTTAGCCTTTCTCAACTAAATCTGGTAAAAAATAATATTTGGATGAGATAAAAAAGTTATTGGGTTTTCTGATTTCCAGCCATTTTCCTGTAATAGGCTGCCAAAGTAAGCGTGGCACATTTTACATTAAATTGTCACTATTGTTGAACGTGTTGTGTAATTGCTATCTAATTTAAATTACACAAGTACAGAGCAAAATTTGATGGAAATTTACTCAGAAACAGCCCAACAGCAACATGGGGCATTTAAATGGCCTCAACTCAGCAGTCAGTAGTCTGACTCACAGACAGGTTTGCACTGAGTTTGCACAGTACATCATCAAAATCCTAATATACCAGCAATTTTGTATACTCTAAAAAGCATCTTTAATTACACATAATGTATTTCAATGTTGTGCCTGGATTCAGACACAGGACAATAATATCCTACATTTAGGAACTTTTATGTTGAACACCTACATCTGTTGACTAAGTGTACATATTTCATGTCTATGTTTTTATGTTATTTATCTCTTTATTTGTCTTTTCTCAAAGACCAATCCCGCAGGGCAAGTTTTGCCTCTGTAAGACAGTCCAGCATGGAGACCCCTCCTAATGCCACCCCACAGCCCTTCAGACAGCCGGTGAGTACAGCAATGTCGGTCACACTCTCCCGATGCATATTTAAGCTTTCTGCTCACATAGGAAACACGCACACGGGAGCTTTTTTGGGCCCAGTTTGACTTTGATTTGAATTCCCACTGGTGAAGCAAAGTGAATGGGACGCTCGAGGGAGAGTCTACACTTTTATAGATTCTTTTCATACATTACTTTTCTAGCTCATCCTGCTATTAATATATGAATATTTGTATTGCATTATGCAGTTTATTTCAACAGTTGGGGCTGTGTTTTTACACTATATTATGTTCTATTTTACCTTGTTGAAACTTCAGAGTTTTCTCAATCGAAGGCTGAAGGGCTCCATCAAGAGGGCCAAAAGTCAGCCCAAACTGGACCGGACCAGCAGCTTCAGACAAATGATTTTGCCTCGATTTCGAAGTGCTGACCAAGAGAGGTAAGCTACCTCTACTGTATGGAGCATGGTATAATTCAAGGTAAAAACAAGCGTTATCTAATTCAGTGTCACATGGGGGTCGTAACCTGTCCCAGCATTTGGCCGAAAGTCAGGAAAATACAGTGTACGGGTCTCACAGGTCTGACAAATATATTCCTATGTAGTAATTCACTTGATATACAGTACATGTCCTTTGCTGTCAGGTTACCATACCGTGTTTCCTTAATGCACGACTGTTGCATGTTACCTGTGTTGAATCAAAATCATGTCATAATGATGTGATCATGCGAAAAAGAAACTTAATAATAATTGCAGCATGGATACTGTGTTCCTCGGGATCATATTCTTGGACTGTGGGAGGAAACTGGAGCACCCAGTGAACACCCACACATTATTATTTGATAGTTGATAGTGTAGAGCCTTACATGAAACGTGAGGAGGAAAACCGTTACGGCTGCGTCGCCTCTGCTTCCCGCTCACTCCCCTTCCTCAGTCGCTCCTCCTGTCTTTAACGGGAGAGACACAAAACACAAATTGCCCCCCAGCTGAGGGCGATTAGACCTCATCCCGGCACCCTGAACCACACCCTCGCTCAATCGCTCAATTCCCTCTGCAGCTGAGCCTAACCCCACCCCGCCTCCACATATATACAGTTAGGTCCATAAATATTTGGACATTGACACATTTTTCATTATTTTGGCTCTGTACACCACAACAATGGAGTTGAAATGAAAAAATCAAGATGTGCTTTAAGTGCAGACTTTCAGCTTTAATTAGAGGGTATTTACATCCAAATCAGGTGAACGGTGTAGGAATTACAACAAATTAAAATGTGGCCACCCTCTTTTTAAGGGACCAAAAGTAATTGGACAAATTAATATAATCATAAATCTAATTGTCACTTTTAATACTTTGTTGAAAATCCTTTGCAGTCAATGACAGCCTGAAGTCTGGATTCCATAGACATCACCAGACGCTGGGTTTCGTCCCTGGTGATGCTCTGCCAGGCCTCTACTGCAACCGTCTTCAGTTCCTGCTGGTTCTTGGGGCATTTTCCCTTCAGTTTTGTCTTCAGCAAGTGAAATGCATGCTCAATTGGATTCAGGTCAGGTGATTGACTTGGCCATTGCAGAACATTCCACTTCTTTGCCTTAAAAAACTCCTTGGTTGCTTTCGCAGTATGCTTCGGGTCATTGTCCATCTGCACTGTGAAGCGCCGTCCAATGAGTTCTGAAGCATTTGGCTGAATATGAGCAGATAATATTGCCCGAAACACTTCCGAATTCATCCTGCTACTTTTGTCAGCAGTCATATCATCAATAAATACAAGGGAACCAGTTCCATTGGCAGCCATACATGCCCACGCCATAACACTACCTCCACCATGCTTCACTGATGAGGTGGTATGCTTTGGATCATGAGCAGTTCCTTTCCTTCTCCATACTCTTCTCTTCCCATCATTCTGGTACAAGTTTATCTTCGTCTCATCTGTCCATAGGATGTTCTTCCAGAACTGTACAGGCTCTTTTAGATGTTTTTTGGCAAACTCTAATCTGGTCTTCCTGTTTTTGAGGCTCACCAATGGTTTACATCTTGTGGTGAACCCTCTGTATTTACTCTGGTGAAGTCTTCACTTGATTTTCGACTTTGACACAGATACACCTACCTCCTGGAGAGTGTTCTTGATCTGGCCAACTGTTGTGAAGGGGTTTTTCTTCACCAGGGAAATTATTCTTCTGTCATCCACCACAGTTGTCTTCTGTGGTCTTCCAGGTCTTTTGGTGTAGCTGAGCTCACCAGTGCGTTCTTTCTTCTTAAGAATGTACCAAACAGTTGATTTGGCCACACCTAATGTGTCTGCTATCTCTCTGATGGTTTTGTTTTGATTTTTCAGCCTAATGATGGCTTGCTTCACTGATAGTGACAGCTCTTTGGACTTAATATTGAAAGTTGACCGCAACAGATTCCAAACACAAATACCACACCTGAAATGAACCCAAGACCCTTTTATCTACTCCTTGTAAATGAAATATCGAGGGAATTACACACACCTGACCTTGAAACAGCTGATCAGCCAATTGTCCAATTACTTTTGGTCCCTTAAAAAGAGGGTGGCCACATTTGAATTTGTTGTAATTCCTACACCGTTCACCTGATTTGGATGTAAATACCCTCAAATTAAAGCTGAAAGTCTGCACTTAAAGCACATCTTGATTTTTTCATTACAACTCCATTGTTATGGTGTACAGAGCCAAAATAATGAAAAATGTGTCAATGTCCAAATATTTATGGACCTAACTGTATATATATATATATATATATATATATATATACATACATACCATGTCAAAACATTTTGACCTGACTGTCGTTGAAACCTTGTCTTACTTAAATTACTTTGTGGTTTTTGCAGATATTACTCTTTTAATCAGTGCATAAAAGGGAAAAACCATAAAAACTGTCACGACTGTTATTTGTAAAAATATGTGATTCTTGAAGATCTGTTGGACATTCAAGTACAATTGTTAGAACTACATTAGGCCTGCATTGATCAGTTTGATTTCTCCATTCATCAGGATGCAGTGGCTTGTAACGCTGTCATGACAGCTCTTTCTTGACTTCTGACTTGAGGTCACACCCCGGAGGGTTCGGGCCTGCACAGTGACCAAAATGTTATGCAGTTTAAACAATCCAGTCACGATGCACACATGGGAAATGTAAAGATGGAGAGCGGTAGAGGCAGAAAGTAAAAATGTAATGCTGACAGTACACTTTCCTCCTGCCACTAGAGATGCATAATAGACATTTTCAGGGCATGTGTGGATGTCCATACTCAGAGATCTAAAATGTGTTGTTGAGCACAGGATGGAAAAATCCCTTTTTAGTAAAATGCAGGGCGAGTGCCATGGCAGAAGCCTAGTTCAAATGTTAAAATGAATCCCATTATTAGAAATGTATTCTGTGGAGGCTGTGCTGAAGAAGGTGGTCAGGATATCCTCATATGTTGGGGATAAAGGGACTTTCCCCTCTAACCACGGCCGTTAACCAGCTCCGACCACTGCCTCAGACAGCTGCCTTCACAGCCCGGTTTGAGTTCTGCCCACACTCTTAATCCACTCATAGTGTTAAGTAGACTTTGCTATATACCGTCGGCGTCCAACTTCACACACTAGCTTTCCAACGCAGCTGCTCTGCCTCTGCTGCCAAGTTGGTTTAAGAAAGCCTTTCTCATATACTGCATTCTGCGATGGCACTGCTCCTCAAACAAGACGATTCACTACACCTCTGACCAACGTTAAATTAGTGCTCCTTATTTGCTGCATAATTATCAGGTGTTTATTCAAAGCCTCTGCTTTTTCTTTCCCCTCAGTTTCCCACCATGTTCAAAGCCAGTGTTAATGCAGCATAGCTCCAGCTTCTCGGTAGAGATAAACTTCACGTTGGAGTACGGGAGAAACAGCTAGCCTGACCCTGTCCAGTGAAAAGGGAGAGATACATCACTTTTTGGCAGAGATGAGAAGTTAGAGCTAGATGAGAAAATTGATAACACTTTCATGGATGCATGTATGAACAAACATCCTGCAGTCAATTAGCTTAGCTTAGCACAAAACTTGGAAACAGGAAGAAACCTGCACTGCTAGCCTGGTTCTGTTCAAAGGGAATACAATCTGCCAACATCTCTAAAGTTTAAAAACTAGTAAAACCACAACTTGTTTTTACACAAAGATTTTTGTAGGCCTACGGATTAAACAAAAAAGATACCACATGTTAACATTAGCTTAAGATGTTTTGGGTGGCAGAGTTTGTTATCATAGCTTCCCTGTTTCCAGTATTTATGCTAAGCTAAGCTAAATGGCTGCTTGTTGTAGCGTGCAAATATGAGAGTGGTATCGATCTTCTCGTCCAACTCTCAGAAAATCAATAAGCGTATTTCCTAAATTGCTTTAACTTTCACCAGCTTTTCAGTGTGATAAACTCCACATGTTTAGTTTATTCTCATTTAAAGCTAGTTCCAGAACATATAAAGGAATAGTTTTTGGACAAACATGGTTAGCTCTCCCTGTTTCCAGCCTGTATGCTATACTAAGCCAATCACCTGCCGGCTCTAGCTTCACATCTGACGCTGAACAAAAAACAGAATCAAGTGCTTTCCTCACTCACTCACTCATTTTTTTTCAATTGGCCCCACTGACCTTGCTACGCCTGAGAGACACAGTTTGCTCACCTTTTTGCTTCCACAGCCGCTTTTCTTTTTGCTGATAGAGCTGCCCTCTTCTAAAGGTTAGCTAACGATCAGGTCTAATTTTTACAACTGGATTACAGTATTTCTGTAGACCTCGCCCCACGGAACAGTTTGCATTTATCCTCATTTACATAGTAGTCAATACCAACATTACATTTAAATTAGCATTTTGTAGAAAATGTAGGATTTGTATTTCCACAAACTGAGACGCTGTGGGCCAATTTCACAAACATGCAGTCACTTGAGTTGAGTGAATAGAAAACACACACCAGAACTGAAAACCTGGTAGTCGTAGCTTTTCCATAAACTAATTTTAAAAGGATCAGATCTCAAATATCATATTGAAATTGTAGGAAGGAGGATTTCTGAGCTGCAGTGCCTCATTTTTTGTTATATAAAACCCTTTCTTGATTGTTAATCTAAATACCATACAATACAATATGATTATGATATATAATCAAATCTGAATTCTTCTCTCACCAGGACACGCTTGATGCAGAGCTTCAAAGAATCCCACTCCCATGAATCCCTACTCTCTCCTAGCAGTGCTGCGGAGGCTTTGGACCTAGTTTTAGATGAAGATGCCATAATCAAACCCGTCCACTCGAGCATTTTAGGGCAAGAGTACTGCTTTGAGGTGTGTTGTATATCCATGTCCATATCCATTCTTCCTGGCTTTAAATGCTTTCTAATAGAGTTAAAAAATGAGTCTTAGTATGTAAATATGTTAAATCAGTTTCAACTATAAAGCCACTTCTCAGCCCCCTATGAAATGTGATAAATAGTGTTTTATTGACTGTAAATTAATAATCCTAGTGTAATGGACAATTTGAAGACGTTAGCTAGTCTGTACCACATTTTATAAACCAACTGATTAATCGGGACAAACCAATCAACTGATTAATTGATAGTGAAAATGATTGTCCGTTAAAGCCATAATGCCATAACTTTATATTTCCTCTGAAGGTGACCACCAATTCAGGGACAAAATGTTTTGCCTGCCGTTCTGCTTCTGAGAGAGACAAGTGGATTGAAAATCTGCAACGAGCTGTCAAACCTAACAAGGTAGATACAACAGATTTTTCATTTTAAATAGAGGTAAAATGACAAGATCCAAGGTGTAATTCAATGGACCGATGTTAATAAGGACTGTTATAATGCAGTAACAGAACTCCTCGTTTCCCTCGCAGGACAACAGCAGACGGGTGGACAATGTGCTCAAGCTGTGGATCATTGAAGCTCGAGACCTTCCGGCTAAGAAACGCTACTATTGTGAACTGTGTCTGGATGACATGCTGTACGCACGCACCACCAGCAAACCCCGGACCGACACCGTGTTCTGGGGCGAGCATTTTGAATTTAACAATCTGCCTACCATTCGTAGCCTTCGTTTGCACCTCTACAAGGAAACTGACAAAAAAAGACGAAAGGTAATGTCTTCTGTATTGATCTAAAACAAAACACAGTTAAAAAATATTTGATTGTGCTCCAAATATTTAGAATACTTGTTGTTCTTGGTAATCTAGGAGAAAAGCACATATCTTGGCCTTGTCAGCATCCCCATCTCCAGCATCACGGGACGGCAATTTGTGGAGCAGTGGTACCCGGTGATACAGTCCAGTGTCTTGGCCAAAAGCGGTGGTGTTGGAAGTACCAAAGTGATCAACGCCTCACTGCGCATCAAGTCTCGTTACCAGACAATGAACATCCTTCCTATGGAGCTGTACAAGGAGTTTGCGGAGTACATTACTAACAACTACAGAACACTGTGTGCCGTTCTGGAGCCGCTGTTGAGCGTTAAAAGCAAGGAGGAGGTGGCGTTCGCTCTGGTGCACATCCTGCAAAGCACAGGGAAGACAAAGGTAAACAAGGGGTCAAATGTAACCGGATCTCACGTGCACCTTGTTTTTACATACTCCATTTCTGTTATCTGTATGATCTGTCAATTCCTTTTTTACTGAACTTAAATGTACTGTCTTCTCAGGAATTCCTGTCTGACATGGCGATGTGTGAGGTGGATCGGTTCATGGACCGTGAGCACTTGATCTTTCGTGAGAACACGCTAGCTACGAAGGCTGTGGAAGAGTACCTCAAACTGATAGGTCACAGATACCTGAAGGATGCTATAGGTGAGGCTGCTGTAGATCAACCCAACTCCATATCACTGTGTATGTAATCAGATGAAAGGAGTATGTTAAGCTCAAAGTGTGTCAGCCGAGGCTTAATTCTGTTATAAACATGTCCTGGTCATTGAGAAGAAAATTACCATGACATTGTTTAATGTCAAATTATCTACATTTGTAAATACTTTTTTTGTGGTAGCAGCATTTTAGAAGTACTAATCTTATGAAGATCTGTCTAAATGTCACACATATAGGAATTGTAACATTTCAGTGGCACAACATTAAATGCTAATTTCAGAAGGTTTTTCTTGATGTACACAAACACAAACCAGTATACTGTACTTAATACCAAGGACGACATGTTGTATCCCATTCATTATAAATGTATATTTTACTATTAAGTTTGAATATTAATCCTCCAAACAGTCTTGCATATGTGCAGTTGTGTCTTTCTGATCCATCCGTCAGAGTAGTTTATGGCAGAACGTTTTCTGGCACAAAATGCCTGCCTTTTGGGAAACATAATGGCAGTGGGATCTACAACCAACAGGTGACTTCATTCGAGCCTTATACGAGTCTGAGGAGAACTGTGAGGTGGATCCCATGCGTGTCCCGCCGTCAGTCCTCGCTGACCATCAAGCCAACCTCCGAATGTGTTGTGAGCTGTTACTCTGCAAGATCATCAACTCTCTCTGGTTGGTTTCCCCCGTATTCATCCCTCAGAAAACTGTATACACATATCAGTTTTGTATCTGTATTGATTTGTGCCCTGTATGGTCAAACACCTGCTAAACACAACTCTCTGTCAAATGTCAATTTTCCTCCATATCCATCACTTAAATAAGGAGTGCAGAAAATTCAGTCTTAATTCAGAGTTTTACCTCTCCCAGTTCCTATATTTCCTGAAGGCAGCATGATTGAGCAAAGGTTTCAATCCCGACCCTCCACTAAAAACTTGAAACAGAAAACCGGAAGAACAAAAAAAAAAGAAAAAGACACTAAATTTATTTTGTATGGAAAAAAAAAAAAAACCACAGGGCTTTACAATCTGTACAGCCCACAACATCCTCTGTCCTTGGACCCACACATCAGAAAAGGACCCCCATCCAAAAAACAAAACAATAAACAATTATCTGTCTAAATTAGGTTTATATGAGATATGTTTATATTTCCATACATATATAAGGATTTAATCATTCCGGAGATTACATTTAAAAATGTTTATAATATAGTTACAAGGTTTAAGATCTAGCTTTCTCTTTTTAAAGTTTCATCTTTACATTTACAAGTTTTCGCTTTCCAATTTACAAAACATTAACAACAATATAAAAACTTTCTTTGTGCATGTGAAAATGATTATTTACAATTTTTAAATGTTTTTTGCAGTGATATTAATCAGTAATATCATCATGTTCATAAACACATTCTCCATCTGGAACAGACTATGGTCAAATGATTTTCCAAATGTTTTAGTCTCCTGACCTTGCTGAATGCCTGAAGGCTTTGAATAAGCCTTAAAATGACCTTGCCATTCACCTTGACAATGTGGAAATGAAATAATCTTCTTCTCTCAGCATATTCCCCCGAGAGCTGAAGGAAGTTTTTGCCTCTTGGAGAGCCCGATGTGCTGAGCGTGGAAGAGAGGATCTTGCCGAAAGCCTCATCAGCTCCTCCCTATTCCTTCGCTTCATGTGCCCGGCCATCATGTCGCCCTCCCTGTTCAACCTGATGCAGGAGTACCCCGCGGAGCGCACGTCCCGCACGCTCACGCTTATTGCCAAGGTGATGCAGAACCTGGCCAGCTTCAGCAAGTGAGTCCCTGTCATCGCCTGTCCTCTTACAACAACGGTAATTTGACTCAGGTCACTTTTAGATTTCTGGACGGTGACGCGTGTGCGAGATGGGATGCACGTCACAGAGTCCCTTCTCGGAAGTCCAGGCTTTCAGTTTTAACTGCGAGGGAACAAGCTGTTACTCACCCACAGCGAGCTCCAAGACTTTAAGCTGCGACACATTTGTTCCTACCTTCCTCCCTTCAGTCCTTTGAATATTAAAAGATCTCTTCTGGATTAAATATGCAGGTACACTTACTTTATAATTAAGACGTCAAAAGTTTAGTGGTAATTTAACAGACACTTAGAGGGAACATTGGATAAAGAAAACAGATCAGACATCCTAAAATAATATAACTTATAGTAATTTGTTTTTTCATTTACTCAGGCCTTCTTAACAATTTCCCAAAAGGAACACACATAATAAGGAATAAATACCAAAAAAAAATGAAATTAAATGAAAAATAAAGTAAAATAAAAAGCTTAAGCTTATTATACTTCCCCTTTTTACTGAGCATATACGCAGCTCATTCCCTGGGCTTAGGCTTTACACAAAGAAAACGTAGAAAGCAGCCTGCACAGCCACTGTTGTACTGTGAGATGGAACGAATACAACCCATAATTGGCTTTCCCCCTCTCAAGACACCAAAAGCCTGTAAGGCAATGTAAAACAACTTCATTCAAAGTCAAAATGAAGAATGCAGATAATCATCTCTAAGTCATCGTATAAGACACTATGTACAATCTTGCCAAAAAGCAAAGTAAACTCACCAATCTGTCTGCCCGCGCAGCGGCGGCTGAGCTTCGGTGAGGTTCATCAGTGTGTGTACTGATAGTTCCGCTATAAAAACTTTACAAACAGGGCAGCTATTATCAAAACCAAGATATGACTAAAATGGGCAATCACTGTCCACATAAGTCATAATATATATATGACACAATATATAAGATGTTATTCAACTGAACTTCTACACACACCTTAAGTGTAAATATTAGATTCATTTGGAGTATGTTTCCATCTTCAAGTTTCCTGTCATTATTGCCGCTGCAGATTTGGACCCAAGGAGGAATACATGTATTTCATGAACGAGTTTCTGGAGATGGAGTGGGGCTCCATGCAGCAGTTTCTCTATGAGATCTCCAACATGGAGGCCGGAGGAAACGCTGGAGGCTTTGAGGGCTACATTGACCTCGGAAGAGAGTTGTCCATGCTCCACAGCTTACTGTGGGAAGTCATGGGCCAGCTTAGCAAGGTGGGTGGAACAACACGCTGGAACTTTAAATGAAACATTAAATGTGATTTATTTCTCTCACTGAAGAATGGAAAGCGAGAGAGTTATTTTTCTGTCACAGGATTCATATTATTTGAACTCCATTAAAACTGAGGTAGAATTAGCACTTTAATATTTAACTACATTACTTGCAATGCTAATTTATTTAAATTGTACTATAGTTGTAACATAATGAAAGTTATACATATTTTATGCTCAGCCCTAAATTGTCTTCAAAGTATGTGCTTTTTCATTTCTGAATTCTGTGTTCCCTGAAAGATATTCTGTGTTTTCTGGATGTTTTTTACATTTTCTGAATGAACAAAGGAATCATATTGTATATAGCAGCGATTTACAACCCTGTGGGCAACGACATGTTCTACTGGGCTGCATGAAATGCTCTCTTCCAATACCAATTTAGATACAATGAGCGTTAATGAGTACCAAGCTTTCTTTATCCCCAAATGAAACATTTACAACACATGTTAAAATGATAATGACTTTAAACTAAAGTACACAAGGAAAATCAGTTCCCCTTTCCTTCTTCCTAGTTGTCTTTACAGCTACATGATAATAAATGTAAACATTGTTTTTCTTGATTTTTAAAACCTTTCCATGTTGAAGGATGCCATTCTCAAACTCGGACCCCTACCAAGGCTGCTGAATGACATCAGCGTCGCCCTGAGGAACCCGCAGCTCCACATGCCTACAAATCACCAGCCGGACAGACCCAAGGACAGACTCTTCTCGCGCCCATCTTTCAATCGTCTCATGTCCTCTGACTTCCAAAGCCTTATGATGCGTGACTTAAACAGGTATCCTTGCATGGCTTCCTTTCTCACGTATTTTTGGTTTCATCACATGAAATTGGATTTGCATGTCGTCAAAGAGGACTGAGTCAAGACAGGTAATGCTAATGATTTTAAATCTGAACAGTATGATCCCTACTGACTATATCAAGACAGTGTGAATGGTCATATTGGCAAATATGCACCTACTGCCCATAAACAGAGTAATTACAGTTTATGGGTGTAATTAATAGTGGCACATAAATAGGACAAGAAAACATAATGAATAAGGATTCAGTTGCTCAAAAACAACAACACTGGAATATTTCTAAAAGCCCATAATGCTAATGCACCTCTTCAGGCTTTTAAAGTACTTTATCAATCAGTAGTTGCCAGCACCATCTGTTCCCAGGCTCTCTTACCCAAACCTGTTTCCTCTGTGTTTCTATTCATGTCGGCACTCTGCTATTGTCAAGAGACAGGTGCTCTCATTACAGCATGACTGTTTAAGTAAGAACTCTTAAAGTAAGAGAACAACTCAGAATAATATCAGAGGACTCCACTGCAGCTATGGTGTGTCTATGATACCAAGCACTAACGCAGTTGGAGCAAAATCTTTAGCAGTAAACATGTAATTGAATGAGAAAGACTTTAATCAGCTGCTGTTCGGCGTGAGAGGAGAAAGATCAAACATCTGGAAATTCAAAGCTGCACAAGGAACAACACACCTGCTATGAATGACTGGCAGGACGGAGGGCATGCCTTCTCCTCACTGGGTTTCCACACAGTTCAGAATGCAACAATTACATAATACAACTTGTTTAGATCTTGCACAACAAAAAATCTTAAAGACAGGTGCATTTGGATCAAATCCTCTGAGTCGACTGGGATTACAAATGACAGGATTCTTTGGTTTCTTCACACGTTTCATTATGAAAAGACAATAGCAAAGGAATAATAGGTAGCACTTTATATTAAGTACACACTATTTAGCATTAGTAAAGCATGAATAAACACTTAATTCATCATTTATAAAGCATTATTCCAACATGAACACTCATTAGTTACTCATTAGTATGCAATTCATAAACACAGTTATAACTGTCATACTTGATTAATAAGGTTTCATATTTTATAAATTATGGATTCCCCATGTGTAAATGAATTATTATTAAGGACTTATAGCCATCGCTAGCATAAGCAATAATATGTAGCTATGTGCCAACAAACTATGGAACACATGCCACTGACGGGCATGGCCCCCAGCACCATCATACTAATGTTCTTTTTTTTTGTGAAATACTGCTTTATCCTTTTAAGTCTCTGAAATTGATTCTACAAAAATCACTCTTTGATTAAACTTGCAATTTCATGCATGCCATGAGGAGCATGGAGATAGTGTTTCATATTTAGGGACCAGCAAAAAGAGATGGGACCACCTGTCCTCTGCTTACACTTTTCTTTCTATATACGATTTAATGGGATAATGTAACATAGAATCAGGTATAAAATATCTATTTGAGATGGTGTTAATAAAGCCATCAGAGCCATGTGTAACATGTCTCTGTTTCTGCAGTTCAATAGACATCTCACGCCTGCCATCCCCTACGACTGGAGTCTCAGCTGTAGAATCCCTCTCATCGAATCTGAACATGAGGCGCCATGCAGAGCGAGACCTCCGCTCGTCGAGGGAGGTGTTCTACGTGACCCGGCCGCCGCTGGCTCGGTCCAGCCCCGCATACTGCACCAGCAGCTCGGACATCACTGAACCGGATCCAAAGGTACAATGTCGAGGTCCGGTATCACTGTTATTAAATGGAGGTGAGCACTTCGGCTTGATTTCATGAGTTAGTTGAGATAAACAAATGTTACCAGTAATAGTTACATTTTTTTTAAATAAATTCCAATCAGAAGATTTCTTTTAAGAGTGAATTATAATTATACTTAAGATCATAATAACTGTTTTTTAGTGTTGTATTATTTATTCATCAAAGCAATTTTGAAATCTCAAGACTTTCAATTTGATAACATAATGTTTGGTTTCAATGTAAGATTTTCAGAAATAATGACATTTAAAGGCCAAACATTACATTAAGTAAGTGTCACCTCATTCTCGGGCATCTTTGTGCGCCTATTTTACAAACAAAAGACAAATGAATTAGTTTTTAAGTAAAATATTTTGAAAGGTTGGAAAGTTATTGGCAATGACCTTTTCAACAGCACAACAAAAGGTAAAAAAGAAAAACAAGCCAATACATTTGTTTTTAAAAAACATGGAAAATATTCTCAAATGCAAAAAAAAAGAGTACAACCTTTCTGTAGCATACGTTTATAAACTCAATTAGCTGTCTAAAAGCATCAATACAACTATATATGACTGCTAAATCTGTTTTTAATTTCAATTTCAAACTCAAAATATACACATTTACTGTACATTTAGAGATGGAGTAATGTAGTGTCCTTGTTGTGGGTCCTTGTATGTAAATAACTCCAGTCCAAAGTAAGGCTACAATAATAGTTTTCTCGGTTTTCCTCAGGTCCACAGTGTGAATAAAAGTGTGTCCATGATGGACCTTCAGGACTCTCGCATGAACAGCATCTCCAACCTCAACTCGGTGGGAGACATGCTCACCTCCTCTCAAGCCTCCATTGCCGGCTTGGGCCACAGCTTCGGAAACCTCTGTGGCCCTCTCCGTATGGGAGGGCATATGCCAGCGGGCTCTGCAGGCTCTGGTTTGAGGCTGAGCCAGATGGGTCACATAGGGGGGCCCACCGAATCCATCTCTCAACAGCAGCAGCAGGCGGCAGCCGCCATGCACTTCCCCCTGTCTTTCCAGAACCCGCTATTCCATCTGGCCGCCCAGAACTCCCCGGCTCAGTCTCAGCCTCCTCCCCCTCCTCTCCTCCTCGCCCCCGAGCAGGAGAATGGCCACCACGACTATGCACCGGCTTTTGGCAACAGTGCTTTCTCCCGCAGCGAGGACTTGTCCGCCCTGCGGTCACAAAGCAGTCTGGTGCAGCCCAGCATCGTCCACTCACACAGTTACAGTGATGACTTCACCCGGCAGAATCAGAGCAATGACTTCGCCTGGCACCAACTGTCACTGCAGGTGCAGGTAGGCATCGCTAACTTATCGTCACACACTTTCAATTTGACAAAAAGACAGGTTGTAATGTTATGCAGTTTTCTTTTGCTTAATCTTAAATCTTAAGCAATAAATGTATAAAATAATAATACATATGTAGATAAAACATAACTTCATAGTTTCAACGATGCAGGTAACTGTAACCGTATCCTTAATGCAGCTTTTTTATACAAGCAGTGGACAGTGCAGTCTAATTTTGAACTGAAACAGTCATCATAGACAGTTAAGTTACATTTGTTACAACAGAACGTCTCTGGCCTATTAATGAGTGTTGACCTGTGAAAGACAACTTCCATCAGGAGAGAAATTGGTCTCCACATTTATTCTGAAGTGTAGCTGAATATCCAGAATGGTGTTGCGTTTTGAAGCGTGTTTTAGCTCTCACTGATATTCATATCCGCCGTTCACTTCTGTTTAAGTGGTATCTCCAACTGCCTCTTTATCTATCTGTGATGTTTAAAATAATTCAGATCACATTTTAAATCTTCAAACTGTTGAGTGTTGATTGCTTGACACTGAATGGTGCTGTGGCGGTTGCTTGCTTGCCTGTCAGACCTGTCACGGTATACACTCATTTAATTGTCACTTATTTGGAATGCATTATACTGACAGGCTCAGTTTTATTGTCCTCCCACATTTATATCAATGACGGTGGGCTAAATAATAGAAACACCTCTGTATATTTAAGCCACTTGAAACTCCTGGATAGCTACTATAATGTTGTTGAGTGGACAAATATGGTTAAACAATGGCGTGCTTGAGTTTATTACACTTTATATCCCTCATATAAGAGTAGAATAAAGTTGCAAGGCCTCTGGATTGTACTTTAAACCATCAGGTAATTGAGCTACAAACATCAATTGATAAAAGTTGATGGCTTTAAAGCTTGAAACTGCAAATATGTCTAATGTATGAGACTACCTCTAGTCTCATACATCAGTGGATCTTCTGGTTTCTGTCCTTCATTTTAGGAATCACTCAATTTCAATTTGCAGTATTATCATTATCACTATTGTATCACGAGGACAGTCACAGCCAGGAATGTTCTCAGTTGTCCAAAAAACATTGCCCAACATACAAATTCAAAGTGTTATTCTAACGCCTTGATTGAGCAACAAAATTGTATGAATTCAGTTTCACCCTCGCAGTTCATTGGATCCTGCTTGAACTAGACTTGATTGTCAGGTTGCAGAACAAAGCTTGAATCTGAACAGAATAGGAATGGCAGCAGAGACAGATACAAATCTAACACAATTTTAACACATGTTACCCCGCTGTGTATGTCGATCAGACTTAGATCTCTTGAGAGTCTGTACTGGACCGTTTGAGCATTTCCAGTAAAGCCGATTCACAAATATGTTATACACATGCAATAATTATATGTATAATTAGTTTCAAACTTGTTTTTAAACACATGGGATCCTAAATTATAAGCTTAAATTAAAATGCCACTTGCTTGATGGAGATCAGAAGGATTCTTGTGTTTTTGGGAACAGCTATTAATTAATGTAAACTGACCTTTTCGGCTGAGACTTGATGATGTGTGCAGAAGTCTGTACAAAATGATAGTGTTTAGTGATGTGGTCATGTGGTCTTGAGCTATTTCTGTCTCACTGCGTGGGCCTTAATGGAACAAACATCACAGGCCTCCTGTTTATTAATGCAGATGGTGTGTCGGAACAAGGCTTTATCTATTTATCCATCCAGCCAGCCATCCATCTACTTACCTTCCTAGACCTTTCTGTCCGTCCAGACCTCTCAGGTCGGCTGGGACAGGTATCATTCTGTCCCCAGTCAGAACAAAATATCAAAATTCAGTTTCTGTGCACGACATTTCTGGAACAAATCTAGAAAACCTGATGTCCGCTCCTACTCCAAGTTATCGAAACCTTTCTGTTTGCCACTGTCTTTTAGTTAATCCAATAATTTGGGACTGCTTACATCATATCTTGCAGTACACTAAAACTAAACTGTAATTTTATTCTTTTGTAATTGTACTCTTTTTAAATCCTACTTCTATGTGTATTTTTATATGTTGATGCCTTTTTATGTTTGGTACTTTGCATGGTCTTTCTGGTCCTGGGTGGCTGCTGGCTTTGGCTCTTATTGGACCACTGGGGGGCATCACACATTTGCTTAAGGTCCCTGACACTTTATTTTTTTTTTTGTCTGTCACCCTCTTGTCTCCTCTCAGGAGTCTCTTCAGCAACAGCACCTGATGGGAGTTGTATCCCAGTCAGCCACTGGGACGGGCACCCCCGCCTCCTTGGCCACACCACCTACTACAGTTCACCCAGGACGACACCTCAAGTCACAGCGGTCTATTAACACCTCAGCCACCGCCACACCGCCAAAGGTTCGCCCGCAGAGCAGGAACCTCCTCCTCGACTCTTCTGACACAAACTTCAGTGGCAGTCAGCCGAAATTGCGCCATTCTCAACATCAACATCAACATCAGCAGCAACTTCAACAGCAACATCAACATCATCTTCAACAACAACAACAACAACAGCAACAACAACAACAACAACAACAACAACAGCAGCAACAACAACAGCAGCAGCAACAGCAGCAACAGCAACATCAACTGCATCAACAGCAACATCAGCAGCATCAACAGCAACATCCGCAGCAACAACAGCAACATCCGCAGCAACAACAGCAACATCCGCAGCAACAACAGCAACATCCGCAGCAACAACAAGAAGCGCAGCTGTCGGTGACAGACAGTCCGGCTCCCGGACTCCCATACCAGACGAGCTCCGCCAAAGAGAACCAGGGCCCTCAAGCAGCTGCAGAGGAGTCAACGGACACGCCCACAAAAAGCACCAAGAAATCTCAACAGACACAACTGCAGCCGCCTCAGCAGCATCTGCTCAAACCAGGCAATAAACAGGTCACTCTAACTACAGTCTCTTCATTTAAAAACTGTGCAGCCTAAATGTGCCAATATACTGTTTTCAAGGCATTTCTATTATGAAGAGTTTAAAGCGTGACTGATGTGTGTTGATGTTGTTTCAGGGTTCTCAGTCGACCTTGAACACCCCGGCCCTCAATGAGCGGACAGTCGCGTGGGTGTCCAACATGCCGCATCTCTCTGCTGACATCGAGAGCCTGCGGCCCGACCGTGAGGGCCAGCTGAAGGAGTACTCCAAGAGCATGGATGAGTCGCGACTAGAGAGGGTCAGCAATTTTTGGTTTACTCCCTTTTTTTAATGAAGTTAACCCACTTGCTTCCTATGAATACTTAATATTAGTTTTGAAAATATAATCATCTGGTCAGTCGACCTAAACAATGATAGTATAGAACAAACTCTTCTTTAATTGCATTCAAATATGTTTAGTTTTGGTACATAGACCTTCATCAGGTTACTTTACAAATTGTTGTCTTAAATAGGTTGGTAGACCAATCAGGTCACACTACACAATGACATCACTGAATCAATCAAGATTCATGAACATTGAATCATGCCTGGGCCTAGAATATCAGCATGAAAACATATACATATTTTCATATGGAAAGAGTCTTAAAAAAATATGTATATATTATCAAGAAGCTAATGAAGACAAAATCCTTCATAAAAAGATTATATTACATTTCAAAGAGCTATAAGTAAGTGCCATTTGAGCACTACCAAAGTGTTATATAATAATATACAAAACAAACAATACATCAGAAAAAATACAGAGAATATCTCATAACATTACATTGCGATGTAGCTCATCAGTCAAACAAAAGGAAAAATAGTTAAAAAACATTTGCTTTTTCTGATAGCTACATCACCTGCAACCTTTTCTGCTGTCTTGCAAGTATAAATCAGAGCTATAACACAATCATACACAAGTTGCATAATGGTGGATGTTGTGCATTTTCTATAATGAACAACCCACATTCTGGCCTTTATTAGAAATGCATGTCGATGCAGTGCTTATTGTACAGAATCCAAATGTGTGAATTCACATATTCAAGCCGACCACAGTTCCGCTGCAGGTTGTCTGGTCTTTCCCACTTGCAGCTGAACATAGAGAGAGGCGCACCGCAGCGCCGTGTCATTCAGCAAGATTCCTGAATACGAGTGACGACACAGGTGAAGTGACTGTATTTTTATTTCAGGCAAAAGAGTACGAAGAAGAGATATATTCCTTGAAGGAGCGGCTGAAGATGTCTCATCGCAAGCTTGAAGAATATGAGCAGAGACTTATGTCGCAGGAACAGCAGACCAGCAAGATATTAATGCAGTATCAGAACCGCCTGGACGACAGTGAGCGCCGGCTAAAGCAGCAGCAAGTGGAGAAGGACTCTCAAATCAAAGGCATCATCAACAGGTGATTAGTGTTCAGGTTGAACTAGAGAGGCCAGAAATGAGGCTGTGCCGAATACCGCTGGGCTTTCTCTAGTGACACAACTTTCTACCAAGTTCATCAATCCAGTACAATATATATATTTGATTGAAGTGAAAAGATTGAAGTGTAGCAAGTTATGGATTGCAGCTGGAAAAGCAAACAACAAAACACATCTGCTTGGTGAAATGTCTGAAAGGTGGTTAAATGTGGTGACAAGCTTTACAAAGGATTTATTTGCCTCCATTTAAAGAAATGTGTTTGGTCTGCTGTATAAATACTCAGACAAACACTTAGTAAAGGAAGATGTAGCAAGTTCTTCTTAACTTTAAGAGCTTCAAAAAAATATGATTAATGGCAGAATGAGTAGGATTTGTTTGTTGCAGTTTATAAAACACAACATTCAAAGGTGGCCCATCCCCCACGGCTCAATGTCACCAGAAGCGCACACTCCCCCGACCGCTGTTGCCAGAACACACAGTGTATCACATGCAGGAGCAATTCAAGAGCGGTGTACCTGACTTTGAGCTTTGTCTGCTTTGTGTTTCGACTCGTTTTCTTTGGCGCCGTGTCCATCATTGTTTAGCTTCCTCTTGGATGGGTGATTACAATCTGACACCTGGTCCCTTTGCTCTTGTGGAATCCAGCCCTCATGCCCTGCAAACTTAAAAGAAAAGAGAGACTGCAGACAGAGGGGCGTGGCCTCTGCAGACACAGACTGCCACACACCTCTAGTGGATCATAAGTGATGATTGCGAGGCATTCCTGTTGTAGTAGTCCAAACATAGTTTTTTAAGAAAATCCTACTCATTTTGCCTTCAAAGTTTTCCAGTCAAATATGATTTGTCATATGTATGAATTTTTAAAGAGAGGGTTCAACATTTTGGGCAGTACGCTTATTTGCCAAACTTGCTGCAAGTTAAATGAGAAGATACCGCTCTCGTGCTTGTGCTGGAACCAAGAGGCATTCAGCATAGCCTGGCGTAAAGACAGGAAGCAGGAGCAAACAGCCCTCCTGGCTCCTCCTACTTTAGCCTCAGACTCAAAGGTACTCCTTGGAGTTTTGCGTTGTCAACAAATTAATTATATATATCCACATAACACAAAGCATTTTGGCATTTATGTGTGTTTATTTCTAGCAGCTTCTATGCGCATCTTTGGAAAACGCAACATTTGTGGAAGAAATGTAAATACTGCAAAAAAAACAACACTTTCCTTTTATTGATATGCCAAATTTTCCACCACAGCTAAGTGCAACATGGTACAATGGAAACATATTACATTACATTTCATTTAGCTGACGCTTTTATCCAAAGCGACTTACATGATATACAGTAGACCGTAGACACAGCAACGGTGAGCAATGAGGGTTAAGTGTCTTGCTCAAGGACACAACGACGCAGACTGCCGGAGCCGGGGATCGAACCACCGACCCTCTGATTGAAAGACCGACTTGCTAACCACTGAGCCACAGTCGCTAACCACTGAGCCACAGTCGCCCATATTACACACATGAAGCATGTGAATGTAAGTGTCCACTGAAGCTTCTGCTCCACTAAAGAGAAAAAAATGGCGCCAGACTAAAACATCTGTGTGGAGCTATAAGAAGAAGGTAACGTTCCTCAATTTAATACATGAAACAAACATAAATACCATATTTTCTACATTGTTTTCTATCGTTTGATGTTTGACTGGCGCCCGCATTACAGTAGTGAATGGAAACGCGCTTTGATTCACATTTTCTGGAAATTTGCATCACAATAATAACTCTAACGCTGTAGAGCTCAAAATGGAGACACACAAAGGACTCACTCATCAACACATTTTCCTCTCGCACTAGTACTGGTGAAAGACTCCACAGGGTACCTTTAATGCACAGACAAGAGTGGTATCCATCTTCTCATCCAGCTCTCGGAAAGAAAGCAAATACATGTATTTCCCAAAATGTAGAACTATTCCTTTAAATGTAGCTCATTTAAATATCACAACTGATACCAACAATCATACCCATTAGGCTTATACTTTAATATGAAAGATGTCACAAGGTTGGTTTTCAATTTATTCCAATAACTTGATTACAAGGACAGAAGAAAGAAGCAGACTCATTCTGACTGTAGCTCCATGTAGTTAAAGGAAATGTTTCAGGGTCAAAGTAGGCTTCCTATCCAATGAAATGCTAACATTACATTTATTTCTGAAAGCCACATTTCTTTAATAATTTGAGTATACAGCGCCCACGTCTCATTTCATTTGGTAGAAAACCTCCTTGAGTTAAATTAAACATGTTCCTCTGAGTACAGATACAGCAGACGGGTGCACACTGAACTATCCGGCATGCACTCATTTCACAAGTTGTGTATCTGAACTGCTGAATTTGAACTGCCGAAATTATTCTGACCACAGTTCCAATTCAGCTTCAGGAGGCTCTGAGGATAGCTAAATGCACCCAGAAAAATGTCAAGACCTTAATATCATCAAATGGCTACATAATCCTACAATAAATTTGAAGAACACCGGCTTCATAATTTTTTTTTTTTTGTCAACCGGTATGTTTGTTTCTATTTCCCTGTTGTCAGACTCATGGCTGTGGAAGATGAGCTGAGAGTGGGTGCCATTCCTGATA
This sequence comes from Cottus gobio, assembly GCA_023566465.1. Lineage (NCBI taxonomy): Eukaryota > Metazoa > Chordata > Actinopteri > Perciformes > Cottidae > Cottus > Cottus gobio. The sequence goes on from CM042231.1 coordinate 12,888,686, forward strand.
TTAAGCCTCGAATCCTCACAGACCAGGTTTGTGCCTGTGTCTACATCTTTTATCATCCCTATTTGCTAAACCGGTCATGTCCTAAAACAGCTTGCATCATTCTTACATCACATTCAGTGCTTTTGCCAAAGCCAGAGCAAGGGAAAGGTTTGCAGCTGTCAAACACTTCACCTATACCCATCTTTCAAAAGTACGTTTGTCACATCTGAAAAAAGCATGTTACCATTATACCACCGCGGAGAGGGAAGATACAGTGCTCATCCTAAAAAATCAAGGGCTTGATGGAGCTTAAATGCATGTGCAGAGGTTAATCTAGTTCTGTGAAGGAATAGCAAGTCTTCAGCACTGAAACTGGATATTATTTACCACGAAAGGATTATTACTATAATGACACGGAACGCATCCATCGTCAGAAAACCTTGACTGTGACTCACCAGCGCGTCATAGTAATTCTGTAGGGCTCAGTGTCGTGAATGCACAGTGTGGGCTGGAATGTGACGCAGGTGAAGAGGCTGTGTGTGTGTGTGTGTGTGTGTGTGTGTGTCGCTTTTACGTCGGAATAACTCAGGAGAAACAACATTTGCTGTCGTTGAAATACACTGTCAGTCTTTCAGTGCTCAATATCATGAGCAAATAGACTTAATTGCCCCCTTGAAAAATTCAGGGAACAAAATAATGTTTTCTCCACTGGGCCTGCTGTGAGATGGTTATTGTTTTTACAGCAGACTTCTTAAACAAATAGAAATGCGTCCAAACTCTGCAGCCCAATTTAGAGTGTAGTAAAGCAGGATTAGTTTGCAAGCCGTCCTTTTTGGCTCAAACTATAGTCACAGCTGTAAAAGCATCACTCATGTTTTCAGTTAATGGATTCACAGTCAAAATACTTGTTGAGAAATGCTTGTCTTTAGGATTAGGAGCGTTTTGTTCATTTCTCTTTGTGAGTGTGAACAGTTTTTTTCCCCCATGGACAGAAAACTGAATTAAGACTTAAAGGAACAATTCAGCATTTTTAGAAATACGTCTAATTTGCTTTTTGGCCAAGCGTTGATTAAGAAGATCAATACACGTCTCGTATCTGGATGTTACATATGTAGTTGGAACCTGCAGCCGGTTAGCTTAGCTTAGCACAAAGACAGCAGTTATTTCCTGAGGTCCCCGCTGATTGCCTGCCTCAGCCAAGAGATACGCAAGCACATGATACCCCGCAAAATGTCAAAGAGACATTTTTTACACTTAGGTGTAAGTATGGTTTAATCAAACAATATAGAATGTGTGTGCTGTGAGTGCTGGTAGGCAAATGAAGTTGCCTTTGGACAAAGTGAGGCTTGCTGTTTCTGAGGCTAACCCCAGACCATGCGGGGCCGAGGTCCCTGCTGCACCAGTGTTTAATTTGTACTTTTTTATTCAGTTAACATTTTTATTTAACTGCTGTAATATCAATTATTATTATTAATATATGTATTATCATTATTACTATGCAGTTGATTCAATGTGTTTGGGGCGCATTCAGAAAAAACAATACAGAGAAAAAGTACCAGACACCCTTAAAATGAGTTTTAGAAGAAAGTATCCTTTATTAATCCCCTTAGGGAAATTGGTCTCTGCATTTCACCCATCCTTAATTAAGGAGCAGTGTGAGCACTGTGAAGCGCACCTGGGGGTTCAGTGTCTTGCTCAAGGACACTTCGACATGCGAACTGTGGGGAGACCAGCGATTGAACCGGCCACCTTGTGGTCACAGAACGACCATGACCATGAGCTACAGCCACCCAAAGGGGAAACTTTATAAACGTTCACGACAAACTCTTAATCGTTTGTTCTTTGCTTGTTAATTAGGCAAATGTAATACATTATTAGAGTTATTCTTATTAAAAAAAAGTAGTCAAAAGTCAGTTGGTCCTGGTGTGTTGCAGCTTCGCCTTGACGGCTAACGTCACCCTGTGCCTCGTAGTGAGCTGTAACTTAACTCATAACTCATGCTCTGCTTATATGTTCACGTAACTTGGAACTCTTCAGACATTACACACGTTGTCATCCTGGCTCAGCATGAGTTTGTGCTACTGCTTCCCTTCTTTTACCAGTAAACAAGTATTTCCACATATGTTCCTGTCAACCATGTCTGAATTGTCTCGTCTTGCCTCCATTCTATTCCACATTTAATGTAAAAGGAATTATTCGGGGCTAAATGAGCAGAATGGCCAGGCCAGGTGGCACCACTTTGCCCTGTTTCCAGTCGTTATTTAACAGCTTACAGACATGAGTAATGTTTTGGAGAGTGATCTCTTCGCCTAACTCTCGTAAAGAAAGACTGAATGAAGCTGTAAACAGACTAAGTAGTTATTTCATCTGTTTTCTCTCCCTCCTGTCTGTCCGGTCTGTCAACCAGGGCTATGGCCATCCAGGATCCTGACTGCCAATACCAAAGTGACCAGAGTTCATGAAGGTCACTCAAGTGTAAGAAGATTCAGATCCTACAAAACCCCTGAAGAGAAGCTCTGCAGTGGATCCAGCTGGACCACTGGAGGCTTCGTCTCGCAGCGTTCTTAGAAAACTTTGCACATATTCAAACTTTGCCTGTACCAGAACTTGACAATCAGTTTAACGTGAGGACCAACGTGTGCAGTGAATTGTCTGCACATACTGACTGAAATATAAGCCAGTGCCACAACGATGGCAATACTGTACCTAATGAGTTTATTTATTTAATAGGAAAAATGAGAAGAGATCCGTAAAGCACTTGGGATGAAGATGGATTTCCCCCGCTACAAGCAGCACACTTGCTTCTCACTTCAGTGGCTGCAGACACAATATAGAAAAGGCTTTAATAAGCACAATATCCCCTCATGGTGACCTGTGACAAGGAACACGCATGTTAAATCAGTTGACCAGTTGCCATCTATGATCCTCAGAAGAAGGGCCCAAGCAAAGACCTATGTCACTATATGATTCCAATTAAATCATCTAGTAACATATTCTCACTGCAAAACTCTTTTCACTGACAAAAGGTGGTCATCGTTATGATTTTGCATCCTTTCTAGTACAGCCATCGATGTGAATAGATGCCAAATGTATCCTACAATCAACTAACTGCTTTAAAAACAATCTAAACCGTCTCGTTGGTGACATTGTCCTTCGGCACACAGTGTAAAGCCAGAACTAGTCTGTCTTTCAGTGTAAAGAAGAAGTATTTCTTAAAGCTACTAAACCTTTTTAAAAATGGAAATACTTTATAAATAATCTGACATTATAATGTGTTTTGTTCACTTTGTAATAATACTATTAATCATGATAAAGTCTATATATGACATTTCAAAACAGTGATACAAAGTGCTTCATAAAAGACTTGATATGAAAGAATAAGAAATCATTGAAGGAGCCTTGTCATGTCCAAGACAATAATATCTCAGCTTGGGCTTGGAGACTCCAAATATTACACAACAGGCAAGTGCATTAACCAATCAATGAAAAGATGCTACTGGTTGCATTATGGGTAATCAGGGTTCTTTAACATAATGGAAGTGTAATACTACTTCACTGGAGTTGCCCCTCCCCCTTTTAGGGAAACCATACTATACTATATCTATTTAACATTGTCTTTAGAGAAAGGTTATGTTGTCAGAAAAATCCAAATGACGCTAGTGATAGCTGCAGTTTCTCCAGCAGCAATAGCAGAGCGCCAGCTGATCTTTAAAAGCCTCAACAGTACCGTATCAATCAGAGAAACAAATCAGAGCTTTCACTATTAATCTTTTTGCCTTTTTAGGTTTTGTTGTACAGCACTTTGTAACATTGGCTTGAAAAGTGCTGTTTGAATACTTTTTTGATAACTATGATTATAAACATTATGTGCAACTGGAAACAAATCATATTATAGCAAGTAGTGAATTACTCATCTTTTGTGTTTAATGTTTCTGAAGCATAGATGTGCAACAGTTCTGCATGTGCTTTTTAAATGCGAGGAAGAGTAAGTCGATTTGTTGTCAGATATTATTCTAATGTACAAAAAAAGAAAACCTTTGACATGGCTTTCTTATTGGAAGGCATCTTTTTATATCCAACTTGCTGACTCTTCCATTTTTTTCCAAAAGAGACTGGCGTTCAGCCTTTTGCATTATACAACATCAAAGTACTGAGAGAAAGGACCAGAAAACAAAAACGGGAGCGACGGGGAAAACAAAAAAAAACAATAAAGAGTTTCCAAGCAGGGATATGTAGTATATGTGCATACAATTTGACTGCCTTACAGTCTGTGCCACAGGGCCCAAAATAACAATGCCAATACAAAAAAAATTGTAAACTTTGTATATTAAATGTCCTATTTTGTAGTCAGGTGATGAATTAATAAGCAGTGTGTTGGTTAACTCTGTATGTTAGTCAGAATCATTTATATTACAAATTTCATGGTTGATATAATTTATCTTAACCTCTTGCCTTTAAAAAGATACAAAGGTTTATGTTTATGTTACCAGAAATGTATAAAATAGCTTAATGTATATCTATTCTTATATGTAAAATGTATTCAAATCAAGGGTAGGCCTTCAGGCATGTTTAACTTGTGGTAAAAACTGATTCTTATGATATTAACTCTTAATGCTGCAATCCAGAGCTATAGTGCTATGGTGAGTCTGAGTTCATGGGATAAGAGCTGAATAAATTCCCAGCATAGCACATTTCTGTCCTGTGGAAAAATGAGAGATGTTCTGGAAGTATCTCACCTATGTTTGTGCAACCAAAATAGCAGTGGTGCTTTCAACAATTCTAGATTGCAGTTTTAAGTTATCTTTTGAAATGTGCGTTTTATTTATTTGGCCTGCATTGCAATACAGTATTTTGAAATGTTATACTGCACATCTGTTTTCATTCGATGAGAAGCTGCAATCCATAAACTGGCAGATGTTTATAAAGACATACAAATCTATGATATTCCCATGTATTCTTGAAACGTTCATTGTGTTATCTGCAGTGGTACAGTCTGCTACCTCTGACATCTTTCTACCACAACCTGAGAGGAGACTTTTTTTCATGTGGCTAGAAAGCCTCCATTTATTTCAGAGACAATGCTATCAAAAAACGTTATGATTTTAATATAATTTTTTTCCTGGTTCATTACTATTTTCGGATTTTCTATGTGTAACTTTTGCCATCACAGGGCCATTTCTAAAGTCCGTCCTGTTTACTATTGTATTAAGTGTCATTACCATAATATTCATGCACATCTCCTTTACAGGATGAGATGGATTGTGTTCCAGGTATTGGTCAGACTCTCAGGAACACAGAGGTATTGCTCGCAAGAACTTTTGATATCGTCGATGCCAAATGCACAAAAGTATGGAAACACAATCTTTGGCAAATGGCCGGTAAAGCTAAATACAATTAAAAAAGAACATGGGATGAGGCGTCTGTGTAAGGCAACTACACTGCTTTTTATATTTGGTTGGTTCCTGGCCCTCATCTCATCCATATAAAATGTTTAATTAAACACCTTCTCTTATATTATTTGATAAAAAGGGAAGCTGAGTTTGGATTCTCAAATGAAACACATGACAAAGGATCCAGCGTAAAGCTCAGATAAAGCTTGGTGAGGAATATTATTGAAGCTACTGGTGAATAAGTGCTTTATGTTTACAGAATAAAGAGATTTTAGAAGATCTATGAACCTTTGCTGACCCAGGGGAGAGGAACCTCCGCTTTGCTGCAGCTAAAGCAGGACCTAATAAATGAGATATCTTGTATATTTTGAATAACCGTATTTAACACTCATCGGCACATTTAGTTTCTAAAATGGATGTATATCATAATATAATGAAACAAGTATTTTTCTTGGCAGCTATTATTCTGCACAATTAATCTACTGTGTCACACATATAGTTAGTGGGATTTCTGACTTGAATTGGGCCTACTGGATGTAATACCTTAATTTACTTGACATTTCTTTTGAAATAAGCCATGCCCCATGGATAAGCCATACCCTCCAACCCCCTGATGTTGTATGGTGGATGTTTAATGTTGGTAGTTTTATTTACAATGGTAGTTATGTAGGTATGATTGCGCTTGTAATTATTATTATTATTAGTGTAAGTACACTTGATTGATATGATTTGTTTGGTTTGAACTAAGGGAATGTATTCATTTTTCAGGTGATTTTTCCGAGTGATTTAAATAAACTAATAAATCCCGAAATGAAGATCTTTTATTTGAAGTATCCAAGTGAGCAACTTAAGCATTTTTTGAAATTTGACGGTATGGTATTGTTCTCATACTATAATACGACTTTTTCAACTTGATATACTTACTTTTTCGACCTTATATACTTAAAAAGATAATATATATATATATATATATACACAGTACATATTTTACGATGACTTTTTAATCAACATACTAGACAATGACATATTTAGGACTTTTTCGACACTATTGTGCTGACCCTGCACCTCCCATACACTAGGTGTCCCTGTTGCTGTGCATGCGGTTGTCTGTTGCAGGTGCTGAATGGAGGGCCATCAGCTGTGAGCCTGCTCTGCATTTAATCCTACATTTGGCTGCCTTGTCTCTCTGAGGGAAAAGCCTTTATGTTGAGTTGAGTTCTTTTGTACCAATTGCTACACACCCATGCATACACTTGATAATAATTTACAAGAAGTACATTCTATGTTGAAATAACTTCTGTTATTCTGTTATGACGCTGTATGAACTAAATTCAATGCCAGAGTATTGTATGCAATAAAAATGTCCCAAATAATGTCATCAAAAAAGCGTATTGAAATGTACATCATAAAATTATATATATATATATATATATATATATATATATATTAACAAAAGAATAAATGGATATAACTATAATTATTAATATATAGAAATCTACAAAGCTACAGCTATGTGCAAGAATTTCAGCACTTCAACAATTTATCTGTGAAAAATAGCAATTTAGTCACATAAAGCTTTTAAAAAGCCTAAATATAAATGTACACACTCACATGCATATACTCACACGGAGATAGATACACGGATAGAGTTGTGAAAGCTTTATTGCACATGGAGAAGGGACAAACTTGTGGGTCTGTGTGACATGCAAAAACAGTAGTGTACAATGTGCAGGTTAGAACAATTCTATTTATTCATTTATATTCAAATAAATGATACAAACATGTTTATACCTGGACAAGACAACCGCAATACAAACATACAGTGCAATTGTAGTACACTGCAGTAGTAGACATTTGTACATTCTTTTTTTTTCAATAAGACAACAATAAGAAGAACCAGAGAATAAAGTGAATAGGAGGGACATCTTGGGCAACACATGTGTAGTGAATCATTTTCTAAAGTTGAAAGTTTTATTTCATGATTTCCCTATACCAGATACAAGTTGTGCAGCCCATTCAGAAAGGTACAGCTGTAAAACACAAGACCTACAAGAGCATAAGTGTTTAAGATCCAGCTTATTCACAAAATATCTAAATTGCACATGCTTTAAATCCTTACACAATCAAAGCACACTATCAAAACTCTTAAATAAGCACAGTATCCTTGTTACATAAAAACAAAGTATCGGTGTAAATACTTTGATCATTGTGGTTTTACAGGTTGGCCACCACTGTTGGAAGTGTTGTCAGGGGTTCGTATCTCCTTGAGTCAGTTTGGATTGTCTCGCTGTAGATGTTATTGAGTGGAATGGCCATCTGCCCAGTGTGTCCCGACCCCTCCTCAGAATTAATGCCATAGGGCATCTTGGACATGATAGCTAGGCTCAATTTGAAGAGCACGTTATGGAGAGCCACACGGTATTCTTTCCTCACCAGACAGTAGATGACAGGGTTGAAGCAGCTGCTGGTGAAAGCTAAGCAGTTGGCCAGAGGGAAAAAGTAGGTTTGAGCCAAGTAGAATGAGGGGCTGATATCAACGATGTCAAGTTGGATCAGGACACCCCAAAGTGTGAGGATATTGTAGGGGAACCAGCAGGCGCAGAATGAAAGCACCACCACCGCCACAGACTTTGAAATGCCAGCCTTTCGCAGAGAGTTGATGCCCTTCAAATTATGTCGACAGAGAAAGCGCATCAGGAGCAGGTAGGAGAGGATAATAATGGCGTATGGCAGCAGAAATCCCAGAACCACTCGCAGAAGCTGGTTTAGTCCAAGCCAGGCTGTACCATCTGGGAAACGGAGGAGGCATGCTGTGTCGTTGCCACTGCCCACATGTCTCAGGTCTGCAAACACAGCTCGGGGGGCTGCAGCTATGAGTGCTGACGCCCAGATAAAAGCTGTGGCCACTGGAGAGGTGCAAGATCTACTACACAGGGAGGCGCTGGGTTGGAGAGCAGTGGCCACATAGCAGTACCGGGTCAAACTCATAGCTGTCAGGAAAAAGCAGCTGGCAAAGACATTGAGCCCAGTGAGCAAGGACACAGCCTTGCATGTGGCCAGGCCAAAAGGCCAGCTGTAGTCCATTGCAATGTCTACGGCCCAAAAAGGCAAGACCAGGGAGAACAGTAAGTGAGCCAAAGCTAAGTTGAACACAAAGAAGTTGATGGTGCCGGTGGTGATGGTGTGAGTCGAATACAGTAGGAACATCACGAGCAGGTTCCCCAACACCCCAGCTGTGGCCACAACAAAGTACACCACAGAAATGATTATTCTTAGCCAGGGGGCTCCATCATCATCAAGAAGCTCCAGCCCATTGCCGAAGCTTGAGTTGTGGAAAATCAGATGGGAGTTATTACAGAATGGACTACCACTGCAACCATTCAGGATACTGTTGAAGAGCTCAAGTCTCTTGAAGTCAGTGTTTGACATTTTGCAAATCTGAAGGCAATCCTGTTGAGGGTTCAGGTTATCCAGCTATTATTTGCAATGTTTGTTCTCCTTGTGCCAGTACCAAACTAAAAACGTTAAGTTCTGGTCTATCTATTAGCTGATGGACATCTATCCCTGCAAGGAAAGAGGAAATGATTATGACATAATAGGCGCTGCAGTTTATGAGTAAATAAGTACATTAGCCTTGTCAGATAAACAAATTACACTTAAGTGTTACCCACAGAGTTAGATAATCCAATTTGGATCATAAAATGTTTCACTTATTTGAGAGGAAACATTGAATACAAATTTGAAGTCATTAAATTAGGTCCACCCTTTGAAGTGAAAAAGTATGTAGTGAGCCCTCATCCACATATTATTTAAATGTCACATCATTTTTTTATTTTATTATTTGGCAGTGTGCCAAGGTTTCAACTCCAAACATGTTATTTATGCCAAGCAAAATGATTGGTAAAAGTAATGGGTTCGGAGCTGGGTTTAAAATCCCTTTATTTAACATGAATTACTTAATTTTCTCATATTAATGTCAGTATGTTTTCATCATCAAAAATCTGAAGCTGTTGACTCTGAGGCTGAGATCTGAGACAGTTAACTCCAAAGACAAGAATACATTTTGAAGCAAGATGTGCTTGAGGCAGTAGGTACCTCAGGGTTATTTTTCTCTTTTGGAATATAATATTTAAAGTTTCCATTTATTACTTAACGTGTGATTGATAAAAAATGTAATAAACAACCAAATCTAAACTATAGAATTACAGAGAGATAGCAGACAGTGATGTGCTTTGCCCAACACTTCTTTTTTTGGAAAAACTAACTGTTAAATAAATAACTGTCAGATATAAATCAGTAAAGTAAATATATGGAATATGTGCCTGATAAACGAAACTCCACATCCACATTTCTCTCTAAATATTCTAAGCTATATGGGAAAAATTTAAACTTACCTGGATATCATAAAGAAGGGGAATCGCCAGGGTGCAACAGTGTTTTCTTGAAGTCACCAGCTCTGCTGCACAACATGGGATTATCTCGAGGGCAGACAACAACAACATTGTTACCCACCCTGAATTCATGCTCCACCCCATCATAATTTCCTCTCTGCATATTCAGACTGGAAGTCACCTGCAATGGCACCACTGAAACACACAAAAAAACACAGAGATTGAAGTCCAAGATAAAGTAAAAAAAAAAAAAAAAAGTAACCACAACAAAGAGCAAAATACCCATAAGAGATTAACTGCTGTGTTGCTCTTGATTCCAGACAAAGAGATACTTTTTTAGGATTCCTTAATTTTCCATTCCATTTCATCATATTGTCATTAAATATGTTGGATAAAGATACACCAAAAAAGATGTAATTCATTATAGTTGTAAAGTTTTTTATTTCAGCAATCCTATAACTTGTAGATATTAACTGTCATAACACTCGAATGCATCATGCAATTGAAGATTACACACATACTCGAATCATTAATGCGATATTGAAATTCTTACCTTTATTTGACACTACGCAACAGCATAAATTAAAATGGCCACATTACGGTTGTCATAGTCTGACTTGCCTGTAAAAATGCCTTTGTAAATTTTTTATTCTGCTATGTTTTCCAATAGAAAATTACAGTTTCTTCTTGTCCTTATTCAACCAGCAGTAAGGTGTCTCAAAAATCTATTGTTTAGTCTTAACTAAAACATAAAATCTTGTTCAGGATCTGTCAAGAAAAGTGAATGAATGGATTACTACAATTCCAACATTCACACCTATTGCTTACTATTCTTTGCCTTGAAAAGAGAACATGCAATTATTTATCCAGAGTAAACACTTTTGAATCTAGGTCTTTGCACAGAGACTGCAGGTAACACTGTGGTCACCACATTGATGGTGATGTTGACGGCACTCGGCCCTTAAATGTACGTATGTGAAAAAATGAAGTACATCAAAGTCAATTTGTTTTCTTCTATTTATATCTGGGGCGTTGCTTCAAGATTAGATTGAGCAGCAGAGATGACTCTTAATTATAATTTGTTGATAGTGGAAAGAACATCAGCAGTGAATTACTAAATGAAATTAGCTTGGAATAGGCGGAAGAGTGGGGAAGTTGATTAATGCTGGTCTGTCAAAACTGAATCATTTTCATAATCTAGCTGAACAAACCATGCAGCTCCCCAACTGTTAATGTTTTCATTGGCAACAATGTGCTACAGAAACAACCCGTTCATTGCAACCTGAATGTGTTCCTCTGTTGCTCAGCTTAGTTTAGGTAACTTGTTGCATACAAACTGGACGATTAATTATTACCTCATATGAGAGAGGCAGAAATATTAACAGTAACAGTTTGGCTTTTTACTCTCATTCACCCTGTTTATAAGTAACTATAGGCCACTTGTAACACAAATATGATATTTATTTATATGCTGGAAAAAGGTTTTGCAGATTTATATAAAATATAAGAACTGATGGAGGTTATTTATTTATGGTTAAAGTGAATCCAAGTTTAAAAATATCTATGGAGGTTTTGTTTTACCCTTGCTTTCAAAAGGGCAAAAGTAGTGTAACATCAAATTAGTGATGCACGCCTAATCATGAGAACAACTGTATTTCTCTGACAACAATCAATCAAAAAAATACAAAAACTAAATGTAAAATAAATACAAATACAATATAATGAAATATGTTAATTGGTCAGTGGTGTCATAAATATAGGATTCTGGCAACACAAATAGAGCTGGTCAGATATCTCTCCTCTGGATCCACTATTAAATGGATCATAAATGGATTCACGCTGCATTACTGAGCATGCCAGCTGCGTTGTGCCACGGGAATTAGGGAGATCTGTGAGTACTGGGTAAATGTACTCTAGGATGTGGCTTTGTCGCCACCCATTGTACAAATGAGAATACAACACTTCACCGTGTCAGGACGAGGAGCAGGTCTGCAGGCTTTCTTTAGAAGTGTGCCCTCTGGTGGCAAATGTCTGACTATACAACAAGCAACCTGAGCCCATTTAAGGGGGGACAAGTTGCAGTGAAATAATATATCATGCAAAAAAAGAACAAATACAAAGGCTAAGAATACAACTATACATGTAAATAATGTCTAAAATCAAAAGCTGAATCTAGGACCAGCTATATAACCTGATGTGCAACAGATTTGCAATAGAGAGACTTTGTTTGCTGCTGCTGTTGTTGTTGATCATCACTTTTGGTGGTGGTAGTTTTGTTACTGTTGCCCATTTGCTATTGCCATACATCTTGTTGTTGGGTCTTGTAAAATGAAAACACATAATCTTAGTCCTGATAACATTCATTATAACTGATCTGCACAACAATACAGGAATACACTCAAATATGCAAACTTACAGTAATTCATCCTACCTTCATGAAGGTTGAATTGTTCAGTTTGTATTGACACAGTTTCAGAGATGTGGAGATGTTGATTCGACCATTAAGGTCAATCAACACCACTTTTCAAAAATATATATTCTTGTGTGAATGTTGTGTTAGACTGAATAAATGATCCCTAAATGTTACAGGCAACTGAATGGATTTTAAAGGGTATTTTCCACGTAAAACACAATTAGTAAAAGGTTGGCTTTTAGATGTTGACAGTTTTCATTATAGCATTATTAATTTTAAGTAAGTATAATATCAGTGTAAACATCTTACTTAGACTATAGTAAGTATTATCATCAAAATATACTACTTATAGTAGTATATGTCCTGCGGCTTAATCCATAATAATAAATCATAACGTATTTGTTGATTCATTTTTTAAATAAATTATCTGAATCTGCAAGGTAATAACTAATTTTGTCAAATAAAGTAAAAAAGCACAATATTGGCATTCAACATATTGTAAAGTTTAAGTTTATTATCTCAACATTGAACAATGAGGAGCCTTAGCTAATCACATTCCACCTGTGCTTCTTTTACCATTGCTTTATACCGCCATGATAGGTCACGCGCCATTGACACTTTGGTGAAATGTGGTCTAAAACTTTGAACCAGTTATTTTACTTCGGCTACTTTCATTAGCTTAATAACACAGCGGGTTCGACTGAAACTTTGTTTCCTTTATCGGTGGGAGTAAAGACCGACTGGAGACCACAGTGAGCGCTCGTGCGCCTTTATATTTAGGCCACGACGTGTTCTCCAGTAAAACTACCGTTAATCTAAAGATAAGTGTTCCGCGCGAGCGAGCGAGCGCGCGCCCGCCCGCCCGCACGCCCAATGGTCACCTCTCAACTCAACAGTTGCAGTCGAACGGGGCTGAGCCGCGCGCACGCAAAGATCATTCGTTATTAACGTTAATAACGTTATCTCTCGCGTCACTCATGTCCCCAACCACCGCTGCTGCCGCTGCGCAGGAGGAGGAGGACCACACTGCGGGCCAGGTGCACCGCTGTGATTGAAACACACGGAAGTTTGTAACGCCGCCGAGGAGGAAAGAGATGAACCCGCAGCGGACGGTCGGACATCCTGATTGGTGAAGTGTTAATCTGGTAAACGAAGCTCGCCATCGTTGTTGTTGTTTTTTTTTATTTTTTTTTATCGGTGATGGGATTGCTTCAGGAGCGACCTGCAGCCCAACGTTAACCCCCCAAGGTAAGACGCGAAACGACGGGTAACTAACAAAAGATAGTGTGGCGACCGGGAGCGGGGTGCCGTTTGTTCAAAGTGTGGGTGCTCCGGCCGAGGGGAGCTTGTGTGGGCAAAGTTAACTAGGCGACAACAACCGCTTCGCTGTTATGGATGTCAGTTCTAGGAGCACACTCGGCCAAGTGTCCTCTGGATCTCGTGCTGGAGCAGCCTGCTACTCCTCCGCTGCCCACACTATCATCACCACCATCTAGCTATTATTATTGGTATTATTATCAGCTTTACTGCTGTTTGGCACAGCTGTAACCGGCTACCAGCGGACATTGTCAACGCACGCAAACTTGTGGTAAGTGAGTGCAAATGGGACAGACAACAAGGCTGCCATTGTACCAGATCAGCGGCGGATTAACGGAATTCCTTTTCTCTGCACTGTCTCAATGGCCTCCAGTCTCTCTCTCTCTCTCTCTCTCTCTCTCTCTCTCTCTCTCTCTCTCTCTCTCTCTCTCTCTCTCTCTCTCTCTCCCTCTCTCTGCCTGCCTCTGTGGGTATCACATCTTGATTTCTAGCTTTCTTCGCCCCCTGGTACTGTTATAGTCGGTAAACTAAAACACCTCACAGCCAGCAGCCACCGAGCCAGAGATGTCCAACTGAGCCATTGAGAAACATGTGGATGGGATAGAGCTGACCAGTAGATGTTGTAGTTATTGTCATTAGGGCTTGTAGCTGAAAAAAAAGGTGATTACTAAACAGCAGGGTTGCAGCTGACAGTTATTTTCATTGCTGATAAACTGTTTTAGGTTTTAGTAATTAACACGTTTTAGTTTTTTTTATTATTATGAGAAATACCTGCTGCATATCCCACGGTGACGTCTCTAAATTGCTTGCTTTGTCTGACCGACAGTATGAAATCCGAAGGCATTTCATTTCCAACAGTACACCAGAGATAAGATGATATCTCACTGAAACTATTTGCCAATTATCACAATTTCTGTTTCTCTCAATCATTTAATCAACGTATTGTTTCATCTAAAGTACTCAGCATTGTAAGCAAGGTGTTGACACTGGCCTTTAAAACCCGGGACGAGCATGGGAGGACAAATGTGTCGAATAGGTCTTTAGGGTGTTTTTGGTCTGTCCTGTGTTGTCTCATGACTGATCATCAGTGTTCACATTGAAGGATAAATTATGTAGGCTGTAAAAAGCCTAATTACATCCCACAGGCAGTCAGACATGATGGAGGTTATATCCTCTTTCTGTCCTCGCACTAGAGAATACACAAACCCAGATTTTCTATGTCTTACTCGTCCACCCCTCCTTCCATGCACTTGCACATCATGCACAACATGCACCATCCCCAGCTCTCCCCCCTCCCCCCGTGTATGTTGCCAACCAACATGTGGGGAGGTAATCCCTGCTATTAGGGTAATCTCCTCAGCATGACAATCAATAGAGGAGGGTGTGCGACGACTACTAGACAAGAGTAGCGGGGGGACAACATTTGTGGTAAAGAAAAATGATTTAATCATCTAGATTAGGTCAGGAGGCCGGGGTCTGGACAGGGGCTTGTTGCTGAAAGGGGGGAGGGGTGCAGACAGGAAGATGTGAGGGGTCAGGCCATCTCCACTTTGGGCAGCTCCCATGTGTGACAATGGACTGAGACATTTTGTTTTCCTTAATCTGGACTGAATGAAAACAACAAAAACACAGCTTTAGGTGGACAGTGGCAAACTCATTATGGGACTGATACAAGAGTGTCGGTGTAATGAGGAAGCAGATTCTATAATGAAGCAAATAACCACGAAAACATTTCTTTAGCAAGGTAATATTGAGTCCTAAACCAAAACCGCATTTAATAAAATGAAAAATGACCGATCCCAACAAATTCCATGTCGAGTCTTTGAGAGGAAATCATTAAGGGAGAAAACCCCAGAAGAACTGGGTGTTCAAAACAGGTCAAAGTCATTATGCTGTTGTTCCTGTGAATGCTTTCTTGTTAAAACACTGTGATATTGTATACAAACTCCTATTTCTCGTGCACATATGAATATGCTAACAATTTGAAAACGTCACATGCATGCCAGTAAATTACAGAAATTATATCAACAAGGTTACTGTCTCTTTAAAAGATACAGGAGGTCATCACTTGACTTGCTGTCGTTATCTCAAAAATGTAATTATTTTTTACTGCAGTTCTAAAGTATTTCATTGCTGAGTTGTTATTGACTCACGGTATGTTTTCCCCCCATCTCATTGTGCAGTTTTTGGTGATTAAAACACAAGTTACAAGTACGAACATGATCTGGTTCAATAGTTATATATACTGAAATACTAATACATCATGTTTCAAACAGTAAGAATTGCAATTGGATGAAATTGCACATGGTCACACGTCTGCAAAATATGTGGATAATACATGCACACGTTCTTGCTGAGTGTGCATCTCCTTTTCTGATGTTCTCACCTCACAGCAGATGCATGCAGACGGACCACATACTGGATGTAGAGCAGCGTTAACATATGCTACCTGTCTCCCCCATGTTGTCATTGTCTGTATGGGGTGTGTTGTTCAAGCTTTCTGGACCTTGAGTAGTCCACAAATATGAAACAACTTAAAGTGACTACACATACACAGATGGGAAAGGAAGCACTACTAAAGACAATAGCTTTTTGAAATGACAACCATTGGATTTACCTAGTTGCTGTAATATGCGATGGAAATAAATTTGATTTAATTAGATCCGAAACAGACTTCAGTGATTTCAGCTTTTCTAATATATAAACACAGGCATCAGGGAATTGTGATGGTCATTATTCTGGCATTTTATTATTATTATTAATTAGGAATTTTGCACATCAATTTGTAATGAAAACAACAGCTAATGTTAAGATCTGTCAATGCATTCTGTAAAACATGTAACTAATTGTTGTATATCTCTAACATTTCTACAGTGGAACTGTTTCCACTGTAGATTCATATACTACTAGTTGTTATGAAGATTATTGTTGTCTAATCAAAGTACTGTCCTGGTCTAAAGCAGTACAGCATTACTCTTCTGTCACTAAGCAGCAACTTTGCTTTGTTGACATCTCACCCACCAAAACTAAATATTAGTGCAAGAATGAAATGGGTTTTGTGATGAATCAGACAAAAATAACCTGCCCAGTAAGCCTCCAGTGGAGGAACTGGAGTGCAAACACTGGCAAAATGTCCAGATGGAAGATGGGAGGGATGAGTAAGGCGTTCACAGATCCCTTCTGTTTGGCCCCATCTAGGCAGAGGGAGACGAGATTGGATGAGTCTGAGGGAGTCGGGTTACTTATCTGCCCATTCTACTCCGAAGAAGCGGTGGTGTAAAAGATGCAATACTCCCCATGGGAAACCTAATCCAGACCCTGCTGCCAGCTGTCATTCTTTTGCTCTTGGGTAAAATCGCAGGTATCGCCTTACCCTTCAATCCTTACCTTAATCATAGCAGGAAATAGGAAATTACACACTTTGTTCTGTACGACAACTCAACATCTTCTTTGAAATTTGAGATTTTTGATCATATGCATGAAGATCCACATATCCTGAAAGAGCAACCCCATCAGCAAAGTAAATTTCAAAACTTGTTTTTATTACAAAAGCATTGATTGTGTTTGATTTCTTATTTTTAAATATAAATTATTAATTTTGGCAAAAATGAATACCAGATTATTATCCAAATCACAGAGGGAAACAACATGCCATGTTCAATGCTTTTAATCTGGCAAAAAGAGCTATTTAACTGTCAAATTGGGCTCTGGTGAATTGTAATGGCCCTCTAATGTTTTGTAGAACAAAAGATACAATTCTTAATTGAAAAGATTATGTGCATATTATTTTGGTAATTGATAGGAATTTGTGTTTTAAAGTGTCTTACAAAGTCAGACTGACGGTGTCCTCTGGGTTTTCAATTCTGAAATGGCTCCACTGAGTCTGACTAGAACAGTCTCCTTTTCCAGGTCAAGCCATATGAGCAAGATTGTTTCTTACTGTAATCTAATCTCATTTTAATCAACAAACATGGTGTGGGTATTTGACGTTTTAGTTTTTCCGTGGCATCCAGCTTTGGAGGAGGACACTGTCCCACAACATCCTGCATATTTAATCTGTGTTAATCCGTCATGTTTTCTTTTGCATGGGTCTTTACGTATAAGACTGCAGTGGATGGCTGTGTGGACATTTACACCTGACAGAGGTTGTGGGCCGCACAGAGGATGACAGAAAAACTGATCAAGTGAAAGACAGGAGGCAGAGTGATGGATAGAGAGACATAAAGGGAGACAGTCGGAGCGAGTCTGAGCTGACCTTGCCATGATAATCTAATCCCTGTCGAGAGTGCTTTTTTTAGAGAGCAAGTTAATGCCAGCAGATTATACTCCAGTGTCTCCTACACTAGCCAATCCACACTGAAAAGAGAGTAGGTCCACAGTGGATTCTCAGACCTACAGCAGATACATTAGTGTCAACAATAGTCATTTCAGAACGTCTCAAGAGATCACATCTCTTCATTTTTGCGGACGTCGTGTGCATTATTTTGTTTGTTGAGAAACTGCTCATATTTCCACAACAGGTAAAAGCTCTGCCAAGATTCTCTCTCCTCTTTGTCAGTGTCCGTTCTCTGTGTGCGCGTTATAGCACTAAAGGCCATCCATAATAACAGGCCACTCATCGAGCAGCTCATCTCATGCTATGAAGAGTAATCCCTGTGTATGTTGTGTAACCGAGTGCAGAGTTGGACAAGGAGGGGGATGGGCTCGATTGTGCACAAGTTTGTCCGCGCCTGTGGCTGTTGAGCTCATGGCTTTCTAATCTCGTAGGTACATTAGGCTGTTTGCCCACATCACTGTGCTGCCTTACTGTTCATCATACAATGATGTCATTCTAGGAGCAGTGTTTGATGCCGAGGTTAAATATTGGTACCAGGGGTCTACCTTATAGTGAGGGCTATACCAGAGTTGAGGTATGTGTCAAATCATACTGTGCTTATTATACTGTCAACGTGTTCAACACAGAGTGTGTCTTATGCTCGGGAAATAGAGCAAAGGGTAAAAAAAAGAGAAGGAAAATCAATAATCAATAATCCTGCACTAACATGTTTGTCCTGTGGTCGCAATGATGCTGTAAGGGACTATAGCCTTGACAGTGTGGTCTGAAAGCAGACATCTGGAGCCATTTGAGTAATTGTCCTTTTTGTGAACTTGAAATGGAAGCTGGTTTTGCTCACAGACCTGCATGTTGAGCATGCTAACTAGTGCTGGATAGTCATTACACATGTCATCTCATGCAAGCACCTGGGAGTGTGTGTTGACTCCCCTACATCAACTGCATCAGCAGTGAATCAGCAGAGATTACATTTTCTGCATACTTGCTCCAAAACAGATGTAAACACATAAGAAACATGTTTTTTTGTTCTCCTTTGCTGGAGCATCGTTCTGCACAGGTGTTCACCACGGCTCACTTTCGGGTCTTTGGCTGTCATTTCATGAAGAGAACGACTTGTTCCAGCATGACTTAATAAAGGAGTTATGCACATTTCAGGATGTTGCTTAGTTGTCATTGGTGCTTCTGGTACAACCTGCAAGAGGTCAACAAATGCATTTTAGACATTACATAAAAAACATTAACATTAATAAGCTAATTATTTAGGAGATTTTTTGTGTGCAATTTACATTAAATGCAATGTAATAGACAGTTGTCTCCCTCAACTGGGTCAGGAAATACACTGCTATCCACCACATATTGAGTGAGTGCAGGATAATAAACAGTGTTGACACAAAGCTTCCAGGAATATTTACATTTGTTTTATCATTGAATAATTTCCATAATTATTAATTGATTGGATTTTGTGCATGATCATAATAACACTGCCCACAGCAGACAGGTTTTAGTTTAGTCTTAGTTAAGCTCACAGCACATGAAGATAAAAAAAAAATCTCTGAAATCATCCTCCCTTTGTATTTAAAACTACATTTACAGCACATAAAAACATTCTCTGTTTGTGTATTAATTTAGTTTTATGCCTCAGCTGTTTGCAGTTGGTGGAAACAGACAGGATTATTGGACACAAAACGGTAGATGCGAGCTGAGGCTTAGCGAGTGACTATGGCTTTGAACACTAGCATAAGGACGGTCACATGCTATCTCCAGTCAGGGGTGTGCTGGCACAGGCTTGTTGCTGGTTGTTGAGAATATTTGGATGACTACAGCACATACAGCACACACTCAGGCAGGCAGGCACATATACATGCACAGCTATAGGGTTTATACGTACTGGCTTCTAAAGTTGCTGACTTTGGCAGATATTAATAATACAAGTGGACATTTCCTACTTACAAACTGAAGGTGTTTGTGGTATTTTGGTGTGTTGGATGCTGGAGCATCTTACAAAGTAAAATCAGGGGAAATGCTATTTCCAGATCCTGGCAAGGAAATTACACCCACGGTTTCAGTGCAGCAACCGGGCACACAGGCAGTGCACACACATAGGACACACCGACAGTGGAGATTTTCATACTCACACGCACATGCACGCACACACACACACACACACACACACACACACACACACACACACACACACACACACACACGCACACACACACACACACACACACACACACACACACACACACACACCCTCTCAGCATCAGTGCCCTGACCATAGGGAGTTTGTGCTGAGCTGGTTGGGACGTCAGGATGAATCAATGCGAGGACAGCTGACTGGACATGCCTATTCATCTGCCAAAGAAAAGAGAGAGAAAAAGGGAGCAAGGGATTCTAAAAGAAATGAGTTAAGCCCCTGGAGCAACATGTTTGGCTATCTGCATTACTTAACAGATCCTCCAAAAGGGCTTTCAGTAGTTATGGGATGAAGGCAGAAAAGGTGCAAAACAGAGAGGAGGGGAAAAAGAGACAACTAGAGCGTTCAAATGATTTTGTTCGAAATTAATACACAAATTCCTTGTTTAACACAAACACGACACAATTGCATTTTTGAGTGTGTATGATTTAGCAAAAGTAGGATGCTGCAGATGCAAATGTAGCACAAACTAAGTAAGCACATAGGCTTTGACAAAGGCATAAGCTCATACTGTAGAGTCGGCTAACTCCACACTGATGGCCCGTTTATTCCCATCTGTTGCCCTCAGCTCTCTGACTTTATCCCCATTGTGGTAACTCATTACATTCGCCTTAACCCCTTAATTGCCACCCTCCAGTTTTCCTTGCACAGCCTCCCCCTCTTGGAGACAGTGTGCCACATTGCCCATACACTAATCTGATGGCGTCTGCCTACCAAACACCTGCCATATGTGGAAAAACCTCCCAAACTCCTCCCATATTCCAGAAACAACACCCATTGCAGCGTGAGCGGATCAGCACACATGACCGCAGGCAGGCATGCAGACAGATGCGACTGTGGATGCAGATACAGATAATTAGACAACCTCAAACCCCTTGAAAACCAGGACCAGAGTTACGGTCTCTCTTTCTGGCCTTTAATGCGTTATGTGCACCTAGTTTTTCCTTACACCCAAAGACTGACAAGACAAACAAGAGGCTCCCTTTGTCCTGCCTCTTAGCTCAGACATGTGTTTGAAGACAGTGACGTGGAGGCCCAGGCCTCTTTGCTTTAACAATAACTCTCTCGACCCCCCAATGAGGGGTGGAGGGCCAGACATGAGGCAATGTGACAGTTCTGGTGCGGCCAACACAATAGCAGGTTTTTCTTTTGACTGCCTGGCTGGCTGTGCGCCACTCCAGCAAATAGTCATGTTTGCCCGAGGAGCATGTTTCACCACATCAGACCCCGTCTGTACCATGTATTGTTTTTTCATGTAGAGGCCCAAACAAATGGCTGTTCTGTTCCTTGATGATTTTGTTCTGGTTTTAATCAGATGTCTCAGACATCAAGTTTTCTTGAGGGGTTCCTTACATATAATAGAGCGGTTAATACACATCCCCATGTGCAAGACATGATTAGTGACTCCCATTATTTAAACAGTAATATTTAGAACTATATGTACCTTGTCACCGATAGCCACAATTTCATGTCAGCACTTGCCCCAGAATCAGGTTCTGTGTCCGTATGTGAGCTTCTAAAATGAAGTTTGTTGATAATGGATTATTGATCGTGAATTAGAGTGGACTGCCCCCTCAGGGCTCATCCTTGTTGGCCAGGAATGAATACATCTCTTCATGCTTCACCTCACACACTCAATTTAGGCATAGGAAACCAAAGACCGACACACACGCATGTTGAGACACTGACCCGCACTCTAATACGCACAGTCAGGCGTCGCTCATCCGCTGAGGGACAAAGGTTATTCTATAATCGGTGAGATGCAAATTGCCTCAGTGGTCTATCTCTCCGCAACTTCTGCCTAGTCTGTTTCAGGGAATCCAGTTTCTGGATCTCTGGACATTTTCTGTGTACCTAGGTAAAAGGAAACAAAATAAATGATTTGGATTGACAGAAATAGTCATATGCAGTTCTTTGATTTGGGTCTGTGTTTTAGGCGAAATTGTCACACGTTTATGATTTAAATATAATCCACAGTCTACAGCTTTTACCTAAGAACTATTACTGGAACCACTTCAATAAATATTTGATATCCTTGATTCTTGAAGTCTGTGTAGCATTCAGGGTTTATAAGGCAACACACTGATCACTTTTGTTTAATTTTAAGCCCCAGTAGTTCATTTTCTGAATACTAAAGTTTGCCTTTAAACCTTAAAGTCATGGCATCCTGTAGTTTGCTGAAAGTAGCACACATATTTCATACTCTTTATGTCTATCATCTCTATTAAAGTATCTCAAACTAAGTAGCCTAACAGTGGGGTGCCCTTTGCACAGCTCCAGCTTCACAAGTGTTGCCAAAATGTGGCACATATTGCCTCAAGGATTGTTTGTTTACGTTTTATAGGTTGTACGTATTTTGCTGTTTTATTGGTTTAATTAGTTTTATTGGTCTTATTGTTTTTTTTACTGTTTACCTTTTTATTATCAATTTTATTTTGTTCTTGATTTATGTATTCAATGTACAGCATTTATACTATAAGCAGTTATACTAAGCCTAAATACATTTGGACACAAGAAAGTAAATACATGAGAATGTGTTTCAATAATGCATTTTTGGGGAAATCATTAGGATTGAAAAGCAATCTGGCTTAGTCATATTATTGTCAATTCCTCTTAAGACAAGAGTTTATAGAGTTTATATTATATACTAATTCTGGCCAAAATATTTTTTTACTGGCCTTTTTTCAATGTTATTTGTGAATTTGTGTAAATAAAACAAGCCTAATTTAAATTATTTTGCTATTTCCTCCAGGTATTCTTGCCAAACATTATGCAAGGTGAAAAAGAACATCTCTTCAAATTTCAGGATGGGCAGCTGTGACGTTTTGGAAGTTTTTTATGCCTATTCTGAGAACTCACTAACTTTTGGAAGATAAACTTTGGATTATTAGAGGATTTATAACACATCTGTGGTTTTTGACCGGAGCTCCAGGAAAAGTAATGGAGACAGAAGAGAGAGAGGATGAATCACAAAAACGTACCGCAAATATAAAGGCAGAGCCAGTCGATGAGACCTCTGGCCACACCTGTGGGGTGTGTGGCCGCAGCTTTCCTCTTCTTAGCTCCCTGTCGCAGCACATGAGACGACACACGCGGGAGAAGCCCTACAAGTGTCCCTACTGTGAGCACCGGACGGCTCAGAAGGGCAGTCTGAAGGCCCACATTCGAAGCCATAAACTAGGCCTATTCAGCCACAGCCTCAGCGATAAGGGTGGAGATCAAGAGCCGAAAGATAACTCCGAGACACCCGACCCTCAGGAAATTGTCAGCACATCTGACAAAGCTCATAATGTCAACAGAAAAGTGAAGAAGAAAGGAACAAAGAAAAAAGTGAAGGACAAAGACGCGACTGAGGTTAGCGATGGGGCCGATGACGGGTCCTGTACCTGCAGCATTTGTGGCCAGGTTTTCCCTCAGATACTACTCCTTAAATCCCACATGAAAAGGCACCGCAACGCACAGGATCACGGCTGCCGGATTTGTGGACGCCGTTTCCGCCAGGCGTGGTTCCTTCAAAGTCATATGCGCATTCACCGGGTCAAAGCCCAGCTAAGAGGTGGCAAAAGCAATGAGCTGCCCGCCACCATCAATGGAGTTCCTCAGGACTCCACATCGCTGACAAATGAAGAGTGCCTCTTTGAGCTCTGTGCTGGCTGTGGTAACTTCTTCTGTGACCGCAAGACATTACGAATACACGAAAAGCTTCACAAACCGATCCACAGCCGCAGTCAGACACAAAGTCCGCCACAGGAAGACGTTGACGCCTCTGAGCTGCGCGATGCTAAAAGGCATTTTTTGGAAAGGCTGAACCTCACTTGTGCTGGACCGAGAGAAACGTCTGAGGACAAGAGCCTGGGCCGGCGGATTCCAGAGCTGGATCCAATTTGTAGTTACCAAGCGTGGCAGTTGGCCACAAGGGGACGACTAGTGGAGGCCACAGAGAAGTGTCTGGGATGGGAGGAGAGGCTAGCAGATGCTGAGGTGGCATATGACACCGAAAAGGGCGAGTACGTACCGCTGAAGCAGGAGAAGAAGAGGAAGCAGATAGACACCTCCAGCTCCAACGTTAAGAAGATTAAGGGTGAAACGGTCCTTGATCACTCATCAAACAGCTTGGCTCACACTAAAGGTGGTGACAAGAGGATTTCTCAGAAAGACCGTATCTTGTTAAACGGGCTCGGCCATGCGTTTTATGAGGCACTGCAGACTAAGAAAGTCAAAGATGTTCAGGTCCCACCCAGACACACCAGCAGCAGCAG
Organism: Cottus gobio; assembly: GCA_023566465.1. Taxonomy (NCBI): domain Eukaryota; kingdom Metazoa; phylum Chordata; class Actinopteri; order Perciformes; family Cottidae; genus Cottus; species Cottus gobio. The sequence goes on from CM042231.1 coordinate 12,912,965, forward strand.
GAGTCACGACCAGGAGGGTAAGTCATGTGCACCACACCACGCGACAACATCTGTGCTACTGTTTGGATGAGACAATCCTTCGAAATCCTTGAACATGGGAATCAATTACCAGGCCTTGGTAGTGCTGCTTTCTATTAAATAGTGCACCCTGTTTGTTTAAATTAAGGTATCAAAGGTTATGTTTGTGGACATGCAGATGTGCCACTTTTTCTGGTAAGAAAATGATTTCAATATTGACAGATGAATATCAGACTTGCTGATATTGCTGAAAGGGAAGTCATCAATGTGAAAATTCAACATTTAACATTGTACGGGGGAAAAGGGCGACATCTAGTGAATTTATAACTGAATTACAGCAACTGTAAATGCACTTGTTTATACAAAACAATTTTGCGAGTGCACGCCCATTATGGCTCTCTCACCTCGGCTTTCAGAAGAGTTACGGACTTACTAAGTTTCATTGCAAAATGTTTTTATTAGCTAAAGGAACATTTAGTTATACTTCTTGGATACACAACAATATGGAGTAACTGGTTTGTTAGTGTTTTTAACACATGGCAGCTATAATTAGAGGCTGATTAAAAAAAGAGAATATCTTTTATTTTGGCAATTATAAATGGTGATCAAGAACACTTTGATGTGTTTGTGGAGAATACAAATTCTGCTTTTGTGGCATATAACATGTTAAACCTAGCCTACTGCTAAATACATTACATTACATTTAGCTGAGGCTTTTATCCAAAGTGACTTACATGATATACAGTAGACCGTAGACACAGCAACGGTGAGCAATTAGGGTTAAGTGTCTTGCTCAAGGACACAACAACATGGACTGGCAGAGCCGGGGATGGAACCACCGACCCTCTGATTGAAAGACTGACTTGCTAACCACTGAGCCACAGAAAAACTTAAAATACCAACAAAAAAAAAATTTAAAACATTTTTTGGTTCAACTCCATTTAGATCACAAATGTGTGTTTGTTTAGCATGATTAATCAGAACGATTAAGATAACAAGCACTTAGCGTTTTAGTAAAATTCACTTTTTTAAATTGAGAATCTTGAAGCAACTAAAAAATTCATTATAAGACTAAGATGAATACATTTCTCAAAGGTTCTTTAAAATCTGTCACTTCAGTATCAGCAATGAAACAAGATGATTTATTCATATAGAGCAGATGTGTATTCCATTATGAAACTTGGTTTCTATGGTCTGTCCTTAAGCCAATGTAACTCCATACTTTTAACAATGCATGTCTTGCTAATGTTGTATACACACAGATAACACTCAAATATCACACTTCACATTACTTCTTCTGCTCTCCCCTACAGATAAAAAAACATACTTCTGCGAGCACTGTGATTTCCACACTGCAGACGCCTCACTACTCAGGTCTCACCTGCACAGGCAGCACCATGACTTCCTGGGTGCCCACAGCAAACACACCACCAGTCTGGACAACAGCAGCCAGAGTGGTTCCAAAGCCTCTCGATACATGGACTACCTCAGAAACAGGAGCATGTTGCTCAGTCAGCCATACTGGAATCCTTACACATGTCCTCCTGGCCCGGGTTTAGCAGAATCCAAAATAAAAACAGAGAAGTCAAATGGTACGGAGGTCAAAGGGCAGGGACCTACTACTAATGATGCTGGAAGTCTTCTTAATCTGTCCTCATTACCCATAAGTGAAGGAGATGGCACCGTGAATGATCCAATAAAGACAGAGGGTCTGGTGAGACATCAGTGCCCATACTGCTCCCACACTAGCAACTACCCAGAAGTACTGTGGATCCACCAGCGAGTTGCACACAGGGTGGATGGCAGCAGCAACATGGCACCAAAGTGGGCACCCTGCACTAACAGCCACAAGAGTCTGAAGGCAGGTGCTAACCAGTGGAGACGCACAGGGCCTCCACCATTCCTCGAAGGCAAGGACTGCCCTGCTTTACCTGCGCCGAGAACTCAGCGCACACAACCTCCAGGTTTGACAACCAGCAGCAGCAGCAGTAGCAGCAGCAGCAGCAGCAGCAGCAGTAAGCGCTCAGCTCCCAAGGCCCAATCAGCCGCCCCACAGTCTAAGCATCAGTCTAAGGACTCGCGCTCTTCAGATGGGACTCAGTCTAGTGGGATGACGGGACTCCTACCTCAAAAGAAGTCTGGTGTACATAACCGGGCAGAGAAGGGGGGAAGTAAGAGCTCCAGCACCCGAGCTGCTTCATCAAGCAGCATTGTGCACAGCAAGAGCGCCCCCAGTTTGAAGCCTACAAACAGCCCCAAACACAGAAGCCACAGAGCTGCAGTGGAAGGAAACTTCCCACAGGAGGGTTTGGGTTTCATGTTGGCCAGAAATCACGGCGGGACTTCATCAAGCGTTTCTGCAGACAGACCCCATCCCCGAAGGCAGTCATGTGACTCCTCTTCAGGTCCTAAGGGTCCTGATCTGTGGGCTGCCATGAACATGTGGGGTCACAAAGCATATTTAGAGCCAGTCCGTTTCGCTCAGGTAAAGAATGAATCAACAGGAGAAATGCCAGTGGACATTGATATTTTGAGTCTCCTGAAAAACTACAGTCCCCATGATCTGGCTGCTCTTTACCAGCACTGGGGGTTTGTTGATCCCAGGATTGATCCACAAGGTGAGGAGGAACTTTTCTTCTGTGTTTCATTTATTGTAAATGGGCTGATTCATGTTGTGATGTTTTACACTGAAGGGGTGATGGTCAGCAGTAAGCCTTTTTTAAAACGTGTGACTTGACCAGGATATTTGTTTACATGCTCGTTTTATACTCCTGTTGTTACAGCAATGTTGCAGTTAAATGGACATTTTGGCAAAGAAGTCCACTCCACCTCTGAAGCTTCCAAACAAGTATGTTTCCTTTACACTGATATTGTAGTTTTGATAGAAATGATCTCCTTGTCTTCAGCCTAATGAAACCAACCTTATTTCTTATAAATGAAAAGGCCCAATAATGCTATTTTTTCTTTTATATTGTGCATGGATATTTATATGTATAACAGAAAAAAAAAACAAAAAAACGCCTGTTTTACAGTTGTTAGGGTTGTACAGTGGAAGTGAGTAAATAAATGAATACCTTCTGTAGAAAAAGAGTTGAGATGCAATTTCACACATAAATGCCATACATTGGATGAGTGTGACAACATTTAATAACTCAAGTGATTGCATAAAACCCAGTTTTGTACAGAAACATCATTAATGTAAACAAACCTTTAGCCCCATAAGAAAGCATTATATCCTCTAGTGTATGTTCATTTAGTAAAGAAAATGCCAGTTTCTGCTGTTTTTGCTTTTTCTAAAATTAAAAATGGCATAAAAGTCCCTTTCTCCCTCACATGTCTTTGCTGTACAGCTTCACCGACTGTGTGTGTGCAGTTCTTGTGTGTGTGCTTGTTATTTTGTGTGTCTGTACCTCGTCTGCGTCCGAATACAGTCTGTCACTTCTGTGCACACGTGCGTCTGCGGATTTTCATTTTATTTGCGTGCGTGGTTGTCAACTTGCGCAACCTGGCTGTCTTTTCCTCCTCGTTTCCGTAAAAGAGGCTGACAGGGATGAGGCAAAGAAATAATAAAAAACATTGCTGTCCCCCTCAGGGTAAAACTCAACCAGCATCTCCATATGGTGTGTCATCAGCCTGTCAGTCAGGCCTACCCTGATGCTACCTACAACTGTTCTTGCGTTCTCCTCTTTCCCCCTAGAGTAATATGTGGGCAACTTTTTAAACACTAAAGATGGGCAAGTGCAATGTCCATAGGGGTGAGGAATTACACATTAGATTAAACGAATATGGATAACACTGTGGGGACAAAGAACATATTTTGTGCTATAATAGCTGGACAAAGTATGAAAGATTGTTGTATTTCTTCTTTGAACCTTTCTTTGTCTTCTGGTCATTAAACACTTATTTTTAAGAAGGAGCCAGATTCACTGTTCACGTTGATGGCCAACAGGAAGCCTTTTTATGCACAGCTTCACTGTACATTACTGATGCTTTATGTCAAGCTAGGACATAACACATCATATTGTGTGATCATAGTGTGACATGCTCTAGACCACATCTTATCATCAGACGTTGGATTATCATCAAAGTCTAACTGGTGGGCCTCTTTTGTCTCCTCCAGGTCAGCAGCCGCTCCACTTCCTCCTCAGGGTCTCTTCATAAAGGAACGTGAAGTTACAGCGTGTTCCTGTTTGCTTCCAGCCTGATAGTGCAGAACAAAGAGACCCGCTGTTCTCTAAAGGAACCAGCCATAACTTCTAAAAGGACGGAGGCAGAATATATGCAATGCAATGAGGTGGACTCTTATTTTGTGTTTTGCATGTTGTTTTTTTGTTTGTTTGTTAAGAGTGTAAATATGTTAGTTACCAAAACACACATGAAGATATGTTGTCTGGACATGATGTAGAATTGTTTGGGGGGAGGGGGTGTCAGGCAATGTGGAAATGAAATGTTAAGCTACATTTGCTAAAGGAGAAAGATTACTTTGTATATTGGCTATAGGAGCACAGATTTGGTTTTGAGTAAAAACAATAAATACAAAAATTACAAATCTTAAAAACCAGGAAGCCGGTAGAAACAGTAACATTTTACATCACAATTGCCTCTCTATACACTGTACATTTCAGTTTGGTTGTTTGTATGCAAATTCACTCTTCATCAGTATTTACTCACCAATATACATCATCAGCTATCTGCTGTTTTTTTTGCTCCAATCTGTTCGTACCAAGTTAACTGACTGCTCGCTTCCAGTTCACAGGCGCGGGTTAAACCACTTATTGTAAATCTACAACTGGTCTTACATTTAGTTCTTCTGTTTTTGAATACGTGTCAAACAGAGAAAGCAGCACCGTGGCCGTTTTCAGTCAACATAGTATACCCATGGCAAATGCATAGCTACTGCCAAACATAAGATCCAGAATAGACAATCATTTAATGAGGGAAAACCAGAGAAAATACTTTAATTGGCGGACATCGTCGTAGCCAGTCTGTCAATTGCATTGACTTGTCAAAATCACACAAACAATGGAAAGCGGTGTCCTGCTTTATCATTCTAAGTTTGAAATTGATATGCTATAATTTGTCTTTTTTTTTCTCCTGTCAGAAAGATAGCGTTAACATCTGCACTCATTTCACATTGTGCGGGTGATGTAGCAATTTAATGCTGTGATTTTTAGAAGTAGAACAATTTAGCAATAACGATTTCTACTGATGGTCCTGACTTATCAGTTCGGCTACTAAAGAGAGTGCAACATATTTTGTTTGACTTTTTAAAGTTCACCTCATTCTACAATTTGTTTTTGTGTGTTGTATGTTTGCAGAATTGTTTAGTAAGTTTATAATTTAGTTCACATTCAATGTATTCATCTCCCATAAATAAATAGTCTATGCATTTGACAAAAAGACATCAACTTATGGATTCTTGGTTGATCTTGAGAATACGCAATTTATTGTTGGAGTATTGACTTTGATCTTTGTGGAAACCTTTTGATAAATATTGTAAATGTTAATTTAATTTTATTTAAGGTTATTTTTTCGTTAAGAGTGTGCTTTTAACACTCCAAAATACTTGATATTTGTAGTAACAGAAAAAAAGAAAAAAAAAGCCAACTTCGAGGCCAGAGTGCAGGGTCTGTACGGAGCGATCCCCCTGCAGTAGGTATTAAAGAGCCTGGGATCTAACAGCTGTCTGTGAAGGACAGGAAACCGTGAGGCAGGGATTTTCATGCAAGCCTGAACCTTTATGCAAACCGAAAGCATAAATTTGAGCTCTCACTGGGTTAATGTTTGTGACTATGTAAACATAGTTAATAATTATGTTGGTATCAGAATCTCTATTTTCACCAGTTCCACATTTTGTCTGACTGTTAAAATATACAAATAAAGTTGGTCAATGTAGATTTATATTATGATAGTGCTGTTGTTATTAGCACACACACACACACACACACACACACACACACACACACACACCATAGGAGGCATTGCACATACACATTGCTTGGTCAAAAGCCAAAAGGTCCAAACAAAGCTGTTTGGACCGGTAGAATCCAGACGTTTTAAAACTTTTTTATAGAGAATACATGATGATTATTTGCCAAAATTTTGATCTAGCAAAGAACACCAGTTTGTATTTTCAGGCCACGCTTTCTGACAAATGGTACATCAGAGCTTAATATGCTCATTTACGCCTGTACTCTCTGTTTGATTACACAATATACATTTATACTTATCACTCTTCATGGAAAACAATAAGAACTGCACCCTTTTGGTTGATAAATGCTGGGTCAGTTTATCACAACCATTCTCACAATTAAAACCTAAATCAGAGCTGAGCCAAGGGGCTATTTCACAAAAGCAGAAAGAAAAAGTGAGGCTTGACTTATTATATTCAGTGCATTATGGACGAGGAGGTGCGACAAGGTAAAGCCATGCAGGTGTAAGTAATCCAAATATATGCCGTTCACAGCTTTTTGTAGCAGACCCCAAGGTCGATCACAGATGTACCACGAGAATAAGAGGAGGAGGAGTTCTGCATACTTGACACCAGTGAGCAACAGCTATGAAAGTTTATAAAGGAGCAAAGCTTATACATTAAAAGGAAGGAAACACGGCCAATGTGTTAAAACTGCGAGAGAAAAAAAAATGTGACAGACAAAAGTAGCCTAAATATATGCATTCACTAACCACGGCTCTGAATTAACTGTACTTGTAATTTGCACTAATTAACACTTTGCCTTAAAAGTGAGTAGCGGAAGTTAATATGTTGCTCAGGAAATTCATCGTAAAGATCATAACAGAACAGGACCAGACCAATGATGTGATCATAAATCAATGATTAACTGGATGTTGTTTTTTGTATGTTTGGCATGGTCAAATACAGCATGCACAACAATGTAGGCTTACACAGTCACTGAAATATGGCCAAAAGGGCATTTTTGGTAGGATCATATGAAGCGGATTTTCAAAACTTTCCCTACACACAAATCCTGAGAACCTTTTTTTGCTCTCATTCAGCACCGGACACACAGTCCATGTGTGTGAGGTTGGCCCACCTTTTGGGGTGAAATGCCTGGTATAGAATGAACGGTACACTGTATATGCTAGTAATGAGTCCAGTGAACTCATTTGCAACTCTGTCAGCCATTTTTAATCATAATCGCAACAAGTACAATTGTATATTCAATCAGCAGTCTTCATAAAAACAATTTAACAGTAACAATGATTATGACATGAATAATTGATAGTGACCACAATGTTAAAATAATAACAGTACTTAACTGAATGACATGCCTGTGGTATATACAAATAAGACAAAGTACATACACAGAATAACTAAGAAAACAACTGTCACCACTAAATTTAACCAGGATGACTGGAGAATCACGGCTAAATCAACTCTCTGCCTTTTGAAATAGCACCCAGGACTAACTAACTAAGTAAATACTGATCTTTTGAAGACAATGTTCCAGTAATTTACACAATATAAATGGATTTAAATGGACTAAAGACTACTGTCATTGGAATAATTAAAACATTTCATGTTGGGCATTTTGGAGATCAATGTGATTGTTTCTGTTTTTCATTCCTGCTGTCTTTACCTCAGGTGAGATTTATGAATAAATAGATGGATCGATAGTAATAATAATAATAATAATAAAACCAGACCTCATGCTTGCTGCAGTTTACAGCTTCTACCAGTAGATGGCAGGCAATGTCAAGAAATAGAGGATCTAAATAGCGGAGCTGCTGTGTTACAAATTCCACCTTCCTGTTTGTTTGTTGTTGTTGTTGTTGTTGTTGGGAGGGATTGCTGGATATATGACTTAATTATGTGACATTATACTATATGCCTTTTAATCTTTGTGATAATAAATTGTTTGAACCAAAACCTCGATAAGCTGAAACTATATACAGCTTGATATTGTGCAAACTTCAAATTATTCATGAGGCCTTTTCCCCATCAGCAGGCTATTTTTCCTGCAAGCATGATTGAGACTTCATCACAGAGGAAAATCTCAAACCTGTTCAATCTTGGTCCACGGGCAACCTTTTGCATTTAGTGTTTTAAACACATTACAGAAAAGCACAAGTGTTGCTGACCATATCTGGTTGCTTAATAAATCCAGAAGACAAAATACATTGGGAATAAAGGTGGTACTTGGAGCAACTGTTGTCTCGCACATCGAGGGGTACTTGTTCCACTGAGCGTACGCGTGTCTGCATGTCCTTGTCACAATGTGTTTGTCATGGGCCGTGTTACATCTTGGTGCAGTGACAGCATCAGTTAGCTGCCTGAGAGACATCAGAGATCATGTTCGCAGTGCCACCAGCAAGAGGGCTGAGAGTTGGAGCTGGCCACAGGGTTTGGGAGTAGATACTGTCAGGCGGAGAAAGGCAGTGGCATATGTTGTCTGACAGGGAAATGCCCGACTGATGTCGAGCTGAGAGGAGAGACGGACTGGTGGCCGATTGGAGTGACAGCTGTCCTCAGTATGATGCGTGTGTGTGTGTGTGTGTGTTGTTGTACTGCTGTCCTTACGAGAACCAGTCGGAGATCTGAACCTCGATGGTGAAGACAGTATTCTAAAGTGACTTTATTTTGGGAGGTGGTTTTTACTTTTTTTGTCAGGATTGTTTCAGGTTAGAATTCAGTTTGAGCAGATAAACCAGAATTAGGATTTCGTTTAGGGTGAGGCTAAATGTCAAAGTAAAACGATTGTTTGAGGCTTGGACAGAATTTTAAAATTAGACTTGAACAGTCATGCCCTTGTAATAATAAATACATTATTTAAATTAGATAAAAATTAAAGGAATGTATTCTCCAACAGAGTTATACATCACAACATAATGCAGGAAAGTGATAGGTGAGTACTGTAATGGTGACCATCCAGATTAAAGGGGACATCAAAGTAGTCATTAAACTGAGACCTCAGGCAGGGACCCCATCAGGGTTATGAGATGATGGCCAGTGTGGAAACAAGAAAAACTGAATTCTGTTCAAATCAAATACATTTTGTTCGGATAGGACAAAATCAGAAATGTGCCTCAAAGGGATTTACCTTCTTTACGACCCTCAATTTGGGTAAGGTAAAACAAAATAACAACAAACCCTTTGATAGAAAACCTCAGCTACAGAATTATTTAGTTTTATTTGTCTCTGTTCTTGTGATATTTTACCTGCTCAGGCATCTAAAATGTATTAAAATAAACAAACAATCTAAGAAGGTAAAAATCACCCTCAACTCTGTGTCATGAGGGGTACGCTTCTTCTGCATCAAATGACAGACATGCTGTATTTATGGCTTTATAACATTGCTTTTCTTCCATCATATACCAGCAACATATATATGTTTTTTTCTTATAAATCTGTATTTGTTTTCTTTAGTTATGCATGTTGCATTTACAAGTAAAAGTTAATTCAAATTTGTCCGGTCCTTAACATGTATTCCAGTCTCAGATTTTGAGGCCCCACTGTGACAGTAATGACTAGACAGCAGGCTGGAATACCGAGCTCCGCCTCAGACAGGTGGACACTGGTGATAAGGAGATTTCCCAGCAGTCTCAGCAGGTGACTGGAAATGTTGTTCTGTATCGCTCAATTGTTCGAGCATGGCAACAGAATTGCCTGGGTCAAAGATTTGATTCCAACCTGAACCTGTGTAATGTATACTATAGGATGCTTTGAATACAAGCAACCAATAAATGCATTATAATATTCTTCATTTATTGCAAGAAGTATTTGGAAAATACCAAGTGAAGGATAATTCAAGCTTAAAAAGTGATGGTTTTCTCTATGCAAATATTTTCTTCCAGCAACCTTTGTTTACCCTTTTTCAAACACGTGCAATTCATATTTAAATAGCTTTCATCAACATCTACATCAACAAGTGTATACTAAAATGAACAACCAAGAATTATAAGATAATAGCAAAAGACATTTAGGAGAGCACCATTATGAACCATCTTTCAACACAGAAAAGATGAAGTGTGACACTCCAGGTAGAGAGGGACATGCAGGAAGAAGAAGGCATATCCATCAGATTAACACACAGTAATGTCCTCCTGGTCTGGCTCCCAGCACCAGTGATTTATCAATGCAAAGCTAATAGCATCAATATGAATCTAACTAAAAATCAATATTTCATTACCTAATTGTTAGTGGGAATGAAGAAGGATGATTGTATGAGACAGCGTTTGAGAGCATGTGGAGTTCACAGAGACATCTGGAGGACAAACTCAAACTGTAACTGCACTCTCAGTTACAACGCAATTTTAAAGTAGAGGTGAAAAAAATCAATGGACACGACTTTAAGATGGTAAAACACGAACAACAAACAGGCAAAATCCAGTGATTTGTTGCACAATGCTCCTGTGGGGTTAACACCACGTTACAACCTTACATGTTATCAACTAGATTGTTACCACAAAACCATACACACACACACACACACACACACACACACACACACACACACACACACACACACACACACACACACACACACAGACACACACAGACACACATAATCCATTAAAAATAGAACAAAAGAGGCTCACACACAAGGATGTCAACACCAGACAGTCATCCTCGACATCCATCACTTACATGTTGTTAAAAAGAGTCGGTTGGCAAAAGTCAATATCATGCAATTTGGTGACAACGTCGCATAACATAAATATAAGTTGAATCCCCTTCGCTACTTTGAAAGTCATATTGACCATCACACACTTACATCCTGAAACCGTTCCCAAAAATGAATAATGTTTTCAATCATGTCTTGTAAAAGAATAAATCTAGCCTTATAATATACAGCTCTTGTGTCTTGGATTATTTAACTAACCATTAGTACAGCACAAAGTACTGTATGGTTTCCACTGCTGGTTTCTAGCCTGCTAATCAGGCACAATTTGCACTCAGGCTACAAGGTGAACACTGAAGTACTCAACTTGATGGACAGATAACCAACAGCATTGTATGGATCCCTGAAAGGAAATAATTTATTTATTAATACATTTTTTTTAATCTACATTTATCTTATTTTCAACAATTCTCTTTCTTCCGCGACCCTGTCTGTGGCTCTCAGCCTCAGACCTCCCACTAAGAACCTACATCTTTAAGAATATCATCAATATATAGTTAAAAGAGGCTAAATGATTTCTAAACACAGCTGCACACTGTAGTATTTAATATAACTTAAAAAATAGTAAATGGATAATTTAATGGGGACTATTTTCAGAGGCAGATTAATGCATTTTGGGACTAAAGTGCATATTTATTGCAGCAGGATGGTGTATGTGAGAGTCACTCAAAATAAACTACAGCGGCGGTGTTCATGGCAATGAAAGAGCGTCAGCGTTCACATCCTGTGAATTAATTGTGTTGGCTTTGATATACATGGGATTTAATGACAATAAAAAAGATATCATCCTATATCCTTGAGAGTCTGAAAGGTTGTATATATTTTACAGCGTGAGGCAAAAAAATGTTTCATATACATTGATATAGTTGTACAAAAACTCTTTACCAATTTTTGATTTTTCAAACAGGAGCATTTGAAGTATTTTCTTTATTTTATAGTTGAAGATACTGTTGGAAAATGTGAAAGACAGCGAAACAGTGAAACACAACTGTAGCATGTTTTAGATTCGATGTAGTAGGAGAATCCCGGGATAGATTATGCACATATTTTGTTATATTGTACATTGTTTTATTTCCCAGTGTAAACTTCAATTAAAAATATACTCTGAACTTGAGGTAATACTGCTGCTATAATTATCATTTACTCTTTAAGTTGAAAAACACACCACTGTATTTGGTAATTTCCCACACAATGAATCCCACACTTGAAAAATATCTAAAAATATCTGGAAAGTGAATTTGTGTAAAACATTATAAATAAACGTTAATATACGTTACTGTAGTGAGATGAAGCACCTCAATGTGTTTTTATCAATGTATCTAAAGATCCATATCTATATGTTTTTTAAATGATTAAGTAGAGTATGTGAGTGGTAAGGCCAACTGTATGAACACAGTATAATTTAAGCGTGTGGTTACACTCTTGACGTAAACCTGAGGTCAGCATAAACTGGTTTGGAAAATCATTTAATCTTGCTCTTGAACTGTGATGTTGTGTAATTCACCATCTTCCTTCACATTACCTTTTGTGCTCTCTTCAGCAGTTCTTGCAAAGGTAAGACAATAGACCAGTTGTAATAAGTTCTTAAAGTCAGGGACAATAGAAAATTGAACAAGCGTGACATTGAGGAAAGAAGAATGTCAGTTTTTGTGCCACAGTTCCAAACACATATGCCAAAGCTGCAATTGAAGTCAAATTTTAATGAGTCCGACAATATCTGTGCAAGAAGAACAGATTTCAAACTGTGCACACATATTTACATAGAAAGTCAGATGGGACAGTTTAAAACAGCGTAGTCCTTCGTCTTTGCTCCATACATGCAAGTTAAATATTTATGTCACTATTTTGTTATGTGGGAAGCTATATTCTAAAAAATGATGAGGACGTTCTGATGAGGACGTTCTGACCTGGTATCCTGCAGGAATCTCAGAAAATTAAACAGCTGGTCATCGCAATTTGGAGCACTTACATAAAGGCAAAAAAATAAATAAAATGTTTTTCAGAGATTTGGATCTTTTAAAGTTTCATTACTGAGTCAATCAAACGGCGCAGTATTTTGTTACTTTGCCGGTAAAACAAGGTTTCCATTTAAAGTGTAGATTTGAAGCACTTCTCATTTATTTTGTGACAATATATAAACAACATGTGAAACTCTCAAAATGCCCAGTTAGTCTACTCCACTCCACAATGCTGCACAATTTCACCTCACGCAAACTCTGAACAGAGATGCATTGGTTATACATAATGTGGCCGTTAAAAGGAACAAAAGGTGGAGAAATAGCATCTGTGACAAAATAAAGACTAACCTGACGATGGGCATGAATATGAGAGAGTCTATCCGCATTATCCAAGACCTTGAAGGTATCACAGTCATATACTGTCGTTGTTAAAAAGACAGAGGATATTACCTCGATGGTGCCAAAATAAATCTCTCACCTAAAGGTATTATTTGTTATGTCAAAGATCTCATCGCTCGGCGACACTTGTTAATGCTTTTGTAATTTATGAAACGGTCATTTACAGGCTGTGAATCTGTAGCACAGAGTGGAAAGAGGGGTTTTGGTTTAATTGCTGTGGAGCAAAGTACACGACAAGGCCCAGAGACTGGAAACAAGCCAGATCCCTCCACTGTCGGGCACTAATAACACATCACAGTGACAGAGATGCGCCTCCTCTCTACCTTGCTGTATCGATCTTCCATCTCGCTGTTAATAGTGCTGTTAAACACCAGCTCTTGGCTCTTTACTGTGTCCAAGCCCACTTAACAATAAAACTCCCCCTCCGCTCACCTTTTAAAATGTCTGAGAGATCGCGAGACAGCCGCGGGCCAAACTGTTGGCGGTGGTGTTGCGGATTCACTTGCCTTCAGGACAATAGGTTCCCATTTGTAATCCCTAAAATGTTTCAGAATTACAATAAAGCAAAACTGTGCTGTACATATTGACTTGCTTGTACTTATGTGATGGTTGACTTCTGCTACTATCTTAATGTTTTCAATCCCTTTTTGCTGCTGAATCAGTTCGGCATCCTGGAAATATCCTTCAAGCGCATGCGGTAGTCCCTTCGGTCTGCTTCTCTCTGAAATCATTTCTTTGTTCATCCAAAAGTTAGATAATATTTCTTCAGGGAGTGGAGCTAGTGACTGGCGCATTAACACGCTAAGCTAAGATGGTAAACATGGTGAAGATTCAAGGTGTTCCTGCTCAAAGGAATCGAGCTAATGTTGCTATTGTGAGCATGTTAGCATGCTGGCATTAGCATGTAGCTCAAAGCACAGCTAACCCTAAATATGACCACAGAAAGCTGCTGACTCTTGAGTCTTGTTCTACAACTGGCGATGTACATTTTTTAACCTCAAACACTTTGAATGTTTTATTTTGTCCCCCTGACATCGTTACAGCAGCAGATGATGTATACTTAAAAGTAACTCTCTGTTGGAATAGTCTTCAGTGAGTTTGTTTTCAGATCTTTCTGAGCGTGTATTCTGCCATACGACAGACTCGTATGTCCTGTATGAGAACAACTAGCTAAAAAAAGACTGATATTGAGAAAATACGATGTTTAAGGAAGAAATGGCATCATTTACATGAGCATCAAGTATTCCTAACTAATGCTAAATGAACATGTTTTGTGCATTAAGTAGGCTAGGTGCCGATGTGGGAAGAAATGGAGGAGTGCGTTTAAGGCAAACAATTGCTGCCAATGTAGAGCAGACGTCCAGAGGGAGTCCAAGTCTTTAGTCAAGGACTTGTGTTTTATTAGTTGAACGATATAAAACATGACAAAATGCCTACTCAAAGAGAATCAAAGATTCTCAACCCTTCCCTCGGGGACTTCTATATAGGGCAAGAGCTCCTTGCATCTCTCGCCGTCTCTCTCTCTCTCCTGGGTGGTGTGTCGGCATCGTCTGAAACTGGCTCTAAAAACCTCCACTATCGACAAACAACCACCATGAGCATTAAAAACATGGTTACAACAATTTCCCTCATCACAAAATGTAACTGTGAATCTTTTTTATGTTATCTATTTATTAGTGGGGGGATATCTGTACACATTTGACTCGTTTAATCCACATTTCTTGCAACAGAGCATGGCATTAAAGTATTTATTATTTCTGGCTAAACTTCAATTATTTCATTTCTTAGTTTAAATCATTTATTTCTAGTGCAACCCAACAAAAACAAGTTAAACTCAGGGTGAAGCAATTTGTCACAATTCGACCACCTTTTGTCACAAATTCCCGTTTGTAAACTCTGCATGCTCCTGCCTTGAGCACGCCGAGATTAGAAAGACAAAAACTGATACATTCATAAGGCGGGGGGTGTATACACCGTTTGTCCTTTGAAATTTTTTTGATAGTGTCTGAGCATAGCTCCTTTTAAGCAGAAAAAAAAACAACATTTGAGTTACTAAACAAGTGTGATGTTTGTTGTTTTTGATTTCACTGATGCCTCAGGAAGGAATTTCTAGCTTCGGTGGTGAAGCTTTGAAGAGAGTTTTCTTAAAGGTGTGCAATGTTTTTCTTGTTTGGAAACAACATTTGATTTTTATTTATCCTACTAATGTCACACACACACACACACACACACACACACACACACACACACACACATATACACACACACACACACACACACACACACACACACACACACACACACACACACACACACACACACACACACACACACACACACACACACACACACACACACACACACACACACACACACACACACGCACACACACTACTTACTGATTTTGACAAAAATGAATAAATAGCATATGAATGCATACACACAACAATCATTACAAAATACTGTTATCTGGTGGCAGGATGTATATGGGATTTACAGCACAGTTGTGGTTGTTTGATTAGAAAATAAATGATCATACAATTAAAATAAATGATTGTATTCTCGATTCTCCTTTGGCCATTGTTTTATCGTCATAGAAAAAGAAAACAAATCTGGGGAATTTTTTTCCGGTTTTAATAGAAAAGGCCGACTGTGCCAATTTTGTGGATGTTGAGAGGATAACACCGTAGCCGGTAAGTGAGCTGTGAGTGATAATCTTACATTAGAGATAAAAATGAAATTTCCAAGGCTGAAGAGATTGGATGTGATCAGTAAAATGCTTCCAGTCAAAATATGACAGCCTAAAAATGGACACACTGTGCTGGTGCCCTACGGTTAAGGTGGTGATTATGGACCCCAAATGCCCTGGTTTAAGTCCTTTGTTAAATGTAATTTACTATCATCTCTTGATTGTCGGCTACAGAATAAAGGCATCTAATGCACAATTATTAAATGCTGTGTATTTCAGCTGAATCTAAGACTCAGTTTTAGTTGTCTGAACCCATTAGTAAAAAAAAAAAAATTAAGTAAAGTTTCACTTTCAACAGCATCTCACATTTTTCTCAGAGGATGGAGTTTCCTCACCAAGCAAACATAATCCACTGAGCAAGACAATGCAATGTGGTTGATAGCTCCATAAAAAGATTGTAAGTAAACCTTGAGTTAAGATTGTATTTCATCTAGCTACGGTTTACAAATGAACATTCATGTTGAAAATCAAAATTTGTTTAAGGAATTAAACTAACTGACCAGCCCCCTGACTTTGTGATAGAGGTGTTCAGTACACGTTTGAAGGAATTGTCCCATGAATCTACGTTTTCAGCTCAGTCCTGACTACTTCCTGGTTAAAAGTGTCAGCCACAGCCAAAGCAACAATCATATAAAATGACATCTTTGTTTGAACCAGCAACAGACTGAACTGAAGACATTTGTCTTTTCCGCCTCTATTTTGCAATTTGAGAAAGACAGCATTTGCATCAAGCTGTTAATCAATGATTCATGCTGAAAAGATCCTGCTGGTGTCACATGTTACATCCAATCATAAAATCTACATTGACTCAACTTCTTAAAAATGTACTTGCTGTACATTTGCTGCAAATATGTCCCTACTGAACATACCCCTTACAGGTATTTTGCCCTATAAAGAGACATTTTCCCCTGATATGTGTTATTCATCACTGCACTTCTGTTCTGACTGTAAAACACAGGTGCTCCGATTGTAGTGTGTTCCTGTAGTGTTACCAAATGATTCATAAACTCTGCTGAGTCCGCACTTTGCCTGAATGTGGACATTTTTCTCCTGAAATGTTCACCATAATAGCTCCGTTCGGAATTATAGCGTTGCTGAAGGTGGCAATCATGTTGCCAAATTAGTCATCCTAATTTGATAAAAAAGGAGAAAGTACAGCGTGTGACAACACAGGTCTCTGTCAAACAGAAAAGCTGTCCCTGCTTTATACATTTAGTTGGACTCTAACAAAAATAAACCCTGCATATTTCTCTCTCTCAGTGCAAATGCAGATCAATACGACTGTTTTTTAAACTGTATCACATCAATACTGAAGCTTTGTTTCTTCATCGAGTTATTTGAAATGACTCAACTGAGAGATGAAAGTGAAAGAAAGTCTCTGCTCTTGGATCCCTCAACACTACGCAGGACTCGTCATGCTCGTCATTTCGATGTTCCTTGAGGTCGCTTCCTCTCAAAGGCCGGGAGGGAAAGAGGTTACAAATATTCACTGATGTCAGAGCGTAAAATAAATCACTTCACAATGTAAGATAGAGCCATTCACATATCATTACCATTATGTTCCTGTAAACAGACATTTGTTTTAATTTACTCGCAGTATCTTCCAAAAAAAATAACTGAGAGAAGGGCCTAACGTGAAAATAACAATACGCCTACGAGCACTCAAGTAGACAGCTGTTAGGAAAGAGACAGTTCAAAGGCCCACTGAGTGGGATTTTCCAATAAAATCAATGTATAGACTCCTACTGAAAGAATCCCTCTCAGTCATCACAGTGGCTGTATCTGCAGAGACTCTGCCCTCTGCCTGTATTTTCTCTTTTCTTGTCATTTTGCTGTTTTCAGGGCAGCAACCTCTATTAAAACGTAGCGACCAGGTGCCGGATCGAAGCGCGCATCAAAGAGGAAGCTATAAAAATACAAAGCGCTGAAAAGAAAACTCAAATCTAGCGACGTGAAACACCAACGCTTGTTCTCAAAAGAGAGTGAATGTGGGGTTTGCTTTTTACCTGCTGAGAGCACCGTAGGTTTAAATAGAATGAGATCAGATCAGATGAAATAAACACTGAATGCTAAGTAGTAGTTCCTTGTATTCTATTGATCTACTGTCAAGCATGTAAAGTGAAAAGGATTTTTGTCAATTAAACTGTTTTTATTGCCAAACTGATGAATTTCCCACCAGAGTACAACAACACATGTATCTATCCTCCTATTAAAGACATTAGTGTTGCTCGTCCTCATGATTTTACGGCCTGTGTCCCATGTTGCACATGAAACAGCGTTGGACTATTCTTTCTCAACAGATGGCACTCTGTGAAGTTACTCGAAATAAAGACGTGATGGATACGGAACCTAATAAACTTGTTGTCAGTGCTTGTCCCGTTTGGATTTGTGTTTGAGGAAAACAAGTTAGAAAAAGTTCAACACAGCCCACTTTGTTCATTTCCAACAAATATCTTCAGCAGTAAAGTATAAATGTCATCTGAGTCATACAGCTGTTACTAAGAGAGAGTGGTGTTAACAAGTCAAAGACTATTATTGTTCTTGACTGTGTGTACTGTTGCAGTCCTGGATGGCTCATAATTCAAAGCATGCTGTATCCACTCCAGCCTCAGAGTCCTTTTCCTCAAACAATAATGATTTTATTTATATACTGGTCCTCGGCTCAGTATAGAAGAGATATTTTAGGGGATGCTTCAGTATTTTCCTTTCCCCGCAGAAGGAACCTATTTATTGCATGACATATCTTAGATATTGATGTAAAAATGAGGAAGACTTTAGATTTCTTAGTGAATATTTTGGAAAGCTGTCGGGCTTTGAATGCGTCCATCTCAAATTTCAGTCAAGCAACAGTGAATATATAGAACAACATGGCTATGTTGTATATTTTCTGTTTTCTGTTTCAAACGTTGCAGCCGTTTATTCATTTATTTTCGTTTTAGGACTAATTTGCTGATTTGGTTCTACTCAATCCAAAATTCCTGGAGCTTTATGGCTGAAATTTCTTTCTTTGGAACTAACTGGTGGAATTTCAGTTTCCGCTTCCAGTTCTCCACATAACAGTGTTCAGCATCATGGTTTAATCATGGTTTACACAAAATCTGCTGAACTCTTTGTGTGATCTGCAATCATTTTGCATTTTCTCAAAGCTATAAAACCCCAAAGGGACATCACAGATAAAATAGCTGTAACTGTTACGATTTACATCATTGTATAACGGAATTATATGTGAGGAGTTATTTCATAGAGTCAGTTGTTACGACTCCACTACTGTCTAGGGAGGAGGAGGTCGATAACATACAGGCAGAGACTGGTGGTGATTTATTCAACGGAGGGTCGCTCCACACGTGTTCAACACAACAACACAGGGGTAACGGAGGTGGTGGGGGTGCTGTGAACCAAATATATACAAAACGATAACCGAAAGAGAGTCCCCAAAAGGGGGACTAAACCAGTACGTAAGTATACTAAGAAAATACACTTCACACAGCACCCGCTGGCCTATGGACTAACACAGGAAACTACGTGTAGCAAATCAGTAATGGCGCTTGCCCTCACCTCGTCCCTCCCGTCTCACACAACAGTTCAATAAGCCTGATATCGAACGGGCATCCCCGCTGGTCAGGTCCCCAATGCCGCACGCTGCGGTTCTCGGCGGTTTTCCTCTCTCGTTCTCCCGGCTCCTCTCTCGGCGCCCTCTCTCCCCCCTCTCTCTTGGGTCTGCTCCCGTTAAGAACCGGAAACCCCGGAAGTAGAATCGGAGGTGGCGCAGCCTCATTGGTGCCGCAGGAAACAATCCCCTCT
This sequence comes from Cottus gobio, assembly GCA_023566465.1. Taxonomy (NCBI): domain Eukaryota; kingdom Metazoa; phylum Chordata; class Actinopteri; order Perciformes; family Cottidae; genus Cottus; species Cottus gobio. Next base: position 12,932,530 of record CM042231.1, read on the forward strand.
TCCCAGACTCCGGAAGTAGGTGGTCTTCATTCTCCCTCCTTCCTCTGTTCTCCACACCCCTGCAATCATACACATTCACACCCCTACACGGAGGCGGCCGTAACACCCCCCCCCCATAAACGCAAACTCCTTCCCTGGAGGATATTTGCGAGGGTTGTTACATCACCCCAATGTCCTTTTCTCCCCATGCAACCTAGACAAGGCGTCAGCCACCACATTTTCCGAGCCCTTCTTGTGCCGGATTTCCAGTTGATATTCCTGCACAGTAAGAGTCCACCTCATCAGCCTTTGATTATGGTTATACATCTTCCCGAGGAATACCAGTGGATTGTGGTCGGTGTAGACAACTAGTGGCCGAGAAGTGGATCCTACGTAAACCTCAAAGTGTTGTAAGGCCAGCAACAGAGCAAGGGTTTCCTTTTCTATGGTCGAATAGTTTACCTGGTGGCGGTTGTACTTCTTAGAGAAGTAGCACACGGGATGGTCTATTCCATCCCCATCTTCCTGAATTAGCACGGCCCCAGCCCCCATCGCACTAGCATCTACCTCCAGTTTGAAGGGTCTGGAGAAGTCGGGAGCAGCCAGCACTGGAGCATGACAAAGGAGAGACTTTGCGCTATCAAAGGCCGCCTGACACTCGGGTGTCCACACGAACTCCACCTTGGGACTCAATATCCTGGTGAGAGGCTCAACCACTGCGGAGAAATTTCGACAAAACGCTCGGTAATATCCTGCCAAACCTAGAAATGAACGCAACGCCTTTCTGGTTTCAGGAATGGGACTCGACATAATGGCTTCAACTTTCGCTGCCACTGGCTTCACTTGCCCCTGACCTACTTGTCGGCCGAGGTACGTCACCGTCGCCTGGCCAAACTGACATTTAGCGAGGTTGATGGTGAGGTTGGCGTCAGCCAGACGGCGAAACACCTCAGAGAGTGTTATGAGGTGGTTCTCCCAACTCTCAGAATAGATGATGAGGTCATCTAAATACGCCTTGCAATCTTTGATCCCCATTAGTACTGTATTTATCAATCGCTGGAATGTGGCAGGAATCGATCTCGTCCCCTGTCTTGACAGGAGCCGGGCTGGATTGTGAGGTGGAGGTCTGTAAGGGCTCACAAAAGATAGTGTCAGCTAAAGAGATCTCGGCCTCCGCCGCTAATGCGCGGGATCTCGCACGCGTTACCACACAGACCGAGGTTACTGGACAACCCTCAGTACCTCCAGGCACCTCTAATACCTCTAAGGTTGGAGTCACCTTACCTCCCGCGATGTCATTTCCCAGCAGCAAGGCTACACCCGAAATTGGGAGTTCGTCACAGACAGCCACTGGGAAAAATCCACTTACTAACTCGGATTGGAGATGGATTCGGTGCACCGGTCTTGGAACGTACCCCATCTCGATACCTCTCAGGATGGCAGAGAATCCACACGAGGACCCCACTGAAAAAGGTAGCACAGAAGCCAATACCGTAGACTGGGAACATGCCGTGTCCCGCAACACTTGAACTACCCGCTGGTCAGCGGGTAACCCGGTCAATGAAATGAGAGCCTCGAGCATAAACGGTCGGAAACAAGGGTCAACCTCACTGTGGCTGTCCTTGTTTACCGGGGAGGTCTGCATCTCTCTGACCAACCCCACTCCCTTGGGTTGGGTCGGACGCCAGGATGGATCCTTGCGTTTCAATACCCAACAGTCGGCCATAACATGACCTGTTTTATGACAATACAAACAGCGGCGCTCAGCCTCCTTGCCGTTCCTCCGCAGCGGGGGAGAACGTCTCTGTGCCGGTGGGGAGGCGGAGCGTCGACGGAGGGGGGACAAAGGGGAACTTCCCCGCTGGGAATCGTACCCGCCCGACGGGAAAACAGGTTTATGGATCAGCATGTACTCGTCGACTAATGTAGCCGCAGCCGTTACCGTTCCCACCTTCTGCTCATTCAAATACATGGCAATTCGCTCGGGTAGGCAGCGCTTGAGCTCCTCCACTAAACACAACTCTCTCAGTGAGGAAAAGTCACCTACGCCGGACGACGCCAACCACCGATCGAAGAGTGTACTCTTCTCTCGCGCGAACTCCGTGTAGCTCTGCCCAGCAGGCTTCCGATGAGTTCTAAACTTTTGCCTGTAAGCCTCGGGCACCAGCTCATAAATGCGCAAAATAGCGGTTTTCACTATTTCATAATCGGTGCTATCAGCTACCGACAGGGAAGCCATAGCCTCCTGGGCTTTACCCTGCAGCTTACACTGTAGTAACAGCGCCCAGACCTCCGGCGGCCATTTTAGTGCCACCGCGATCCGCTCAAAAACCGGGAAATACGAGTCCACCTCAGTTTCCCGGAATACAGGCACAAGAGAAATATGCTTACTCACGTCGAACACCAGCCTTTCTGGGTCAGCGCTGTTCGACCCCGGCCGCGTAGTACTAGTCCCACTCCCCGGAACCAGGGCCTCCTCATCTCTGGAGGTGTGGGTCCTCTCCAGCTCTAGCGTTCGCAACCGCACCGCCTGGTCAGCCTCTATCTCCATCCTCCGCACCTCGAGTTGGAGCCTCATCTGCCGTTCTCGGTCTTGAGCTTCATACTGCAACCTAGCCAGTCGAACCTTGAGCCGCGCCTCTCCAAGCGAGTGTGCGCTGCTCCCCGAGGACGGCTCAAATCTGGGCAAGGTGTAGGGCGTAGCTAGCCTAGCCTCCGCTTTAGCCGGATCCGTTACCACGGGTTGGGCAGGCGTACTCCCAACAGTAGCACCAGTAGCGACTACGGGCGGCGAGCGCTCCCTCTCAGCTAGTCCTGTGTCTTCCAGCACTCCCTGCTCCACTAAGGCGGACAACAGTAACGGTTTCAACAACCTTTTGAGAATGGTTCTCGGCACCGCGAGACCGAAGTGGGCAGCTAGCCGGAGCAAGTCGTCTTTCCGACATCCCTCCAACCGCTCCACTGAGGGCTGACTCAGAAACGCCTCCATTTCCGTCCTCACTCACTTACATTCTTCACAACCAACTCTACCGCTTTGGATTCTTTAATGGAAAACAGATCCCGGACGAGCCCCCATCTATGTTACGACTCCACTACTGTCTAGGGAGGAGGAGGTCGATAACATACAGGCAGAGACTGGTGGTGATTTATTCAACGGAGGGTCGCTCCACACGTGTTCAACACAACAACACAGGGGTAACGGAGGTGGTGGGGGTGCTGTGAACCAAATATATACAAAACGATAACCGAAAGAGAGTCCCCAAAAGGGGGACTAAACCAGTACGTAAGTATACTAAGAAAATACACTTCACACAGCACCCGCTGGCCTATGGACTAACACAGGAAACTACGTGTAGCAAATCAGTAATGGCGCTTGCCCTCACCTCGTCCCTCCCGTCTCACACAACAGTTCAATAAGCCTGATATCGAACGGGCATCCCCGCTGGTCAGGTCCCCAATGCCGCACGCTGCGGTTCTCGGCGGTTTTCCTCTCTCGTTCTCCCGGCTCCTCTCTCGGCGCCCTCTCTCCCCCCTCTCTCTTGGGTCTGCTCCCGTTAAGAACCGGAAACCCCGGAAGTAGAATCGGAGGTGGCGCAGCCTCATTGGTCCCGCAGGAACCAATCCCCTCTTCCCAGACTCCGGAAGTAGGCGGTCTTCATTCTCCCTCCTTCCTCTGTTCTCCACACACCTGCAATCATACACATTCACACCCCTACACGGCGGCGGCCGTAACACAGTGCATGAATGTATAACATTCATGCACTGTGTACTATCACTTTCGGTGGGTCCATTAATACATTGGAAGGAAGGTGACATTAGGCTAACAATGTCTAATGTCAAATTAAATTCCATCGGGTATGTTTGCACAAAAGAAATGTCAGGTTCTCCTCATCTTCTAACATCCTAACAGGATGCAAAGTGTTCCTCTGGTCTTATTTCAGGGTTTCGCAGAAGGCTGTTGTAGTTCCTGTTGGTCACCAACAGAGGTTGATAAAGGTCATGGATGACTTCACGTCCTGTGGAGCACATTGTGATACAGTGGTGAGCGTATTAAGGTAATGTGATATTTACAATCTGTTGTGTGTCCTGCACTGGTTCAAATCTCTCTCCAGCTTTCCTTCAATTGTCTCCAGTTTAATTGCTTTACTGCCTCCTGAATACCCTCTCTCTCTTTGTCTTTTTTTCCTTTTACACACACACACACACACACACACACACACACACACACACACACACACACACACACACACACACACACACACACACACACACACACACACACACACACACACACACACACACACACACACACACACACACACACACACACACACACACACACACACACACTTCCTCTGGCCCCGAGTCAGGCAGGGCAGCTGCAAAAGGCCTCACCAATGCGGGCTGACGAGAAGTGACAGCTCTCTGTATCACTCCCTGGCACTGACAACTGACAGATGGATACCACTCACACACACTGCAGGGGGAGAGAGCGAGAGGACAAGAGAGAGAATCAGAGGTCGAGGAAGGGGAAAGCGCCAAGGAGGCTGATTCTCCGGCATTATTCTCTTTTCATGGGGATGTTGTGTGATTGAGTGCCGGCTAGAATAACAAGCTTTTGTCAGGGCAAACTGAAGATCTTTTCTCTTTCCAGACACAAACATAAAGTCTGTGCTTCACTCTACTTGAGAGAAAAACTAAATAATAAATAATTAAAATAGATACAATACAGACATAAATGGGGGAGCGAGGAGGGTCGGGGGGTGTCTTATGTAATGATCATTTGTGATGCATTGTTCTACAGCAAGGTATGCAATTTAAAGTGACATGCCCCTTCTTCAGTGTTTATTCTTTTTGGTGTGTATATTCAGAAACACCCTTTTGTTTTCTTGATCACTAACGTGCCAGATGCTTTAACATGTTGTCACTGATGTGAATACGTTGCTTGATTGATGCCAACACATTCAACTTATGAATGCAGAGGTATTTACAGTTCTCTGTTCTGACAGATTGAGGATCCATCAGAGAATAATGTCTGTTCCCTTAAATCAACAATATCATTTAACATGTAAAATGTACTGGAGCATGAATGTGAATATGTTCATTTGTGCATCAATCATCATGCGTTAATGCTGCTTACGTAAAATAAATTGTTCAAATATCCACTGGTATGATGCAGTGAAAAAGAGAGACACATTTACAGTTGGCTGGAGAAGATCTTTCTGCTCCGCCGTTGACAAATGCTGATTGGCTTGTTGGCTTGCACCTGTTTTTCTGACATTGCCAATAATGTGAATTCAAAATCGAGTCCGGATAATGGAAGCAAAGCCTTTCGCACAGCGCGTCTGTGTCACCATGCATCAACAGTTCAGGTCCAGTGATGTCAAACTTTAGCGGGCATACTTTGCAGTAGTTGATGGAAGTAAAGAGCAGCCGTCTCCACAACCTTCCAAACAACTCTCACCACCGCAGAGGGCAATACCATGCTGCAAATATTAGATTACATTATGTTTCTTTGGCAGATATTTTTGCATGGAAACATACACTGGGGACAATTTGGGGTTCTGGGTCTTTCTTAAAGACTCTTTGATACAAAAGGACACAGCGGACACAGGAAGAGCCTTTACAAACTGAGCCATACCACCACAGTTTTACATTTAAAGTTTAAAGCCAAATGAAAGTAAACCAAACTCAAGGATGAAAATATTCAGTGAGTCATACATTTTGAAATGTAGATTATAATGTAAAATAATTTACTAAAATTAAAATGATCTCTTATTAAAAAGTGTATCTCCTGTAGACTTTATCATGGATAGAAAAGAGGTTTTGGTTGCAATCACAGCTATGTGTGCCATGACATTGTTAGTTTGGTGTAGAGCTGAAAAGAATTGTTGACAGAAATATAATTAATAACGATTTGCTATACATACAGTATTTGATGATTTAGAGTTTGGGACTGTTCGTTAGATCACATTATACATTTGACCATGGACTCTAGGAAACTAGGATAAACCAATTCCTCTATTTTAGCCTTAGTTTGGTGTGCTTTTATTTTGGGTGGTGTTTGGAACAAGTAGCCACACTTTGCTCTGAAAGCATATTCAATCTTCCTCCTATAACTGGCAAATCATATTTGACCTGGTAGGATGTCAGGCTGCTCTTCAAGAAGAACAGAGAGGCCTCCAGTATCCTGAACAATGAGGTCGGTAGAAGTTTATAAATTATATAAAGTCTATAAATAATGCTTTTTTTGCATGTTTGGGATTCTATGAAAACGCAAACACAGATTTTAAAATGTTGATTTTACTGTATTTATGATTTGAAGTACTTTATGTTCCAGTTATTAAATACATTGAAATGTTTAAAGTGAATGGTGGCCGACATACATCTTGCAGCAGGTATTCTGTGGGAATGTAGAGGAAAACTTAATACGACATGGACATCCCTGTGAGAAAATAAAATCAAGCTGTTTTCACAGTTTGTAGAAAAAAATACATCATGTGCCTGCAGGTTGTCGCTCATTGCTTGAGCCACAAAACAAATCTATTTTCACCTCGGTTGTTTGGCTTGGTCGTATTCACATGAGAATCAAAATCCAGGTGGTGATTGTGGTGGCGACTGACTCAACTGTGCAGAAAAGTGGAGAGTGAGAAATGGGGAAGATGAAAGGAAGTATTGTGGCAGTAAAGGAAATCCCCGGGGAATAACGCTTAGCAGACACAAATCAAAATGGACACTGAGACTGTGCATGACAACAGCCGACACTTGGGCCTCAGTAATATAAATATTACCTCAAAACTCTTGCTCGCTGCAATGTAACATCTACCTAAAAATGCAACACTTTCCCCCCGAACAACATTAAATTAAAAGTCTCCTCTCAAATCCGTCACTGTGACTGCTGTAAACCACCTTCTACTCTAGGAAATCAAATTCAACCGAGGGAGCCACACGGAGAGAAGTTGGCATTCAAGTGCAACATGCTCAGATTTGATTTTAAGTTGGCACACACTAAGCAGACGCACTGAGTCTGATTGAACTAATAAGCTCATGCCTGAAACCTTAAGTGACACTCTAAAATAGCAACAGTGTCAAGTCTCAAATGGGCGATGCCACACCAAGGCGATGATGACACGAGTATTGTATATAGGAGGTGAAAAGTATGGTAATGTTGTCAGTGCACCCCGAGGCCTTGGAGCCATCACACGGCAAAACAAGAAGCTCTGCGGTTCGCTGTCTCGTTACTGGCTGGCACATATTCTGTCAGTCTTCCTAATGCCAGACTGTTGCTCTGATTACTTCCTCTCCACTTCCTGCATCCCTCACAGACGGCTTGACCTTTTGTAATTACGTAAAATTATATTTATTTTTGCTCTTTCTGGAGGGTAAATCTCACCAACATGAACACTTGTGATCATGATAGCTGGAGTCTCATGTGATCACCAGAGCTACGGTCTCTCGTGGGTATGTTTGCTAGTGTGTTGATAGCTAAAGGCGGCTTGTTTTCTTGGAGATAACGGAGTCGGAGGAGCTTGATTCTCAGCCAGGAGGAGTGGACTTAAAGAGACAGGGGGCTCTGCCGCTGTCTGCAAACCCCAAGCAAATGTAAGATGGAGTCATATTACATCTTTTGTTTTTAGCTTTTGTATCAATGACAAAATTGGGTTCTTTGGAATAATATTTATTTTGATGACGAAACAAATACATTATTAGTAATTGTCCTCCAAAAGGACACATCTTTCTGATTGGATACCTCCATTGGCAGCAGGACGAAATCATTTGTCCGTTCCTGGGAACATTTTTACAAATCATGTGCAAAATGATCATCCATCCATCCATCCATCCATCCATCCATCCATCCACCCTGCCTTCGCCCAATGACAGCTGGGATCGGCTCCAGCGCCCCGCGACCCTAAAGAGGATAAGCGGTTCAGATAATGGATGGATGGATGGATGTGCAAAATGATCATGTGCGTATATAGCCATGGTGCTTTGTTATGGTTTGTTTAGCTTTGGGCAAAAAGAACCCAGCAGAAAAAATAATATAGTTGGGGAAAGACAGTGGTTTGATCATTTGCTTGGTGTCTAGATTTGGATTCTCTAAGTCACACATATTTTTATAGAGTGAAATATTAATCAATTTAAACAGGTGTCAAATCTTTTTCTAAATGCCAAAAATTGTAATAAATATTAATATTTTACTGACAGATCTTTTACATAAACTTCCCAGATCGGATCATTTTCACCTTCAAAAAGCTTCCCGTCTATACAAATGTCTATGTATGTTTTCTCATCGAGGGGTGAGGAGCTATTCTCTCTCCTCTGGTTCCGGATCTGGAGACTGAACTCCACATGCAAATGTGACCTGATACGTGCGCATCAGGCGATCCATGCACACAAGTTTAGAAATCTGTACTAATTATTTTTAAAAAATCACAAATATTTGATCACATTTGCATACAAGCGAAAATGATCAGATCTGTGAAGATGAAGTAAAAAATCTGTACGTAAAATATTTAGATTTATTCAGGTTGTAATGTGAGAATTTGTAAAACTAACAAGTTCTGTGTGTAGATTGGAACATACATTTATCAATACCTAAAAATATGCACTAATCATTTGTCAATCTTATTTTTCATTTGTGGATCATGTAATACACACATTGGTCACCATTTTGAGATCAATTCACTCCATATATTTCCCCCCTTTTCCCCCATTGTTGTGAACATTTGTGTTGTGCTGCTCTTGGTTGGGAACCAAGAGCAGCATTGTCCCTTCAGGTTTCACAGTAAAGGCCTAAAGCTGCACTTTCTTGGCTGGTTTGATGAGACAGTATCAGCTTTCACTCATCACTAGTCAGTGACCCACCATGACAGAACTAATATAACTTATGGTGGAAACACATGGCTGCCTTTTACAACACTGACACAAAAAGCCCTGCATTCAGTGTGTGTCATTTATTATAGCCAATACATGACCTGCTTAATAAGGTCAGAATCTGCACAGATACCAACCTCATGCTAATCCACTATTTGATTAATGTACACTCAGAGGAGGAGATAATATTCAACGTACAGGAATATTCAGCTACTTCATCTCTCAGTCTCCCACTCACAAAAGCTGGATTTTCATTTTTAACTATCTGCTGTAATAAAGTAACATCTGTACATTTTCAGTCTCTAAAATAAATCCCTCCCACACACACACGCAGGAACACAGAAGAAATCTGCCATGAAACTTAATCACAAAAGGTCATGTTGGCGAGTGAAGAACAGATTAAATTAGCATAGTATTAGATATGGAAAATGATTTCTGTCAAATCAAACTGTAGCACAATTATAATATGTTAATTACTTATTTCATTACGGAAGTTGATTGCAGTTCACAGATGAAATCATGCGGGCAGAGACACCTGGAAAGAGGTGATGAAGCTTGAAACCCGTCCCTGGTTTCCTCCCAGTGTCCTCGTCATCGTGTCTCATCTATTCTCGCTTTGGCTTTTCACGTACGCATTAATTGCCTGAGCGTGCCGCACAAAAATGCTTCAAAGGGCCCAGGACTTTTCATTTGTTCATCAAAGGGAAGATGATGAGTAGTGAGGGATCATATGACCTAACTGTAATATGCTCCTCAGGGGAACTGAGGAGTCGGGATCGAGTGTGTGAGGCAGCCAGTAAAAACAAGGATAAAAATGTTCAGAAAATATGATCTGCGTTTGTGTGTTTATCTCATACTGAGAATGAAGTTTAAAGCCTGCATTGCACATTTGTCTTTTGGGATGTCTGATCTCGAGATATGACCTGCCAACAATTCCTCACTTTTGTGACGACATTTAAACGGTTAACAGGCAGCTGCCAACTGCTTTTGTTTTCAAAGGCTTGATGAAAAATGTGAGGATTGTTGACTACTTCATTGTTTGGTTTGTTTTTTGAGGCGACATACTGAACATTTAGTTCTCTGTGGTTAGAGGGGATGAGATTGATTGAACCGGCCATTTGCTGTATAAATAAACTGCAAAAAAATAAAGGAAGCAATACATGAGTGAAACACACACAGCTTCAGTTTTACAGTTTGAGGCCGTCTTTCTCACATGGAACACATTATGTCCATAGTTCATATTTGCACTTGTAATATTTCCCTCCTAACTCACCACAAATACAACAAGCTCAGCATAGCAGAGATTGAAAGAGTGACCATTGTAAAGCACTGAATACCTCATAAATACTGAGCCCTATTATACCATCTAACCAGCCGCCATGTGGCTATTACCCAACAACGCACCTCCGACTATTGATGGGAATATACCGTCTAATAAATTGAGTAGGAAAAATCTTGACCTGGTACGCAGCAGCAGCTGAAGACACATCAATAATGCAGAAGACAATTATGAACATAATACATTCAAAATAAGCATCAGATGACCGTTATACATGGATGTACTGTAAGCTTAAACATTGGAATGAATGCAGTGGTGTTTAGCAGCAGCAGATCAGGAGCTCATCAGTTAGATGCATCTAAAAATAATAAAGCAAACTGACATATAACCCACGCTTTGAGTTTGAATATTTAATGCTTCACTGAACATGAGATGTGAGGAAATGAGTAGAGTTTGGAAAGTGACAAGATGACAATAAAGTACAAGTTTCACAGGAAACCAATATCACGGGAAAGAATGCTGCAAAAACATTATTTATATTTGCATCCCTAAATCCAACATACAATGGATCCCTGTACTAAAGACTCAAGTTTGCATTGAGACAATGGGAAACAACAACAATATGTCACACCCCAATTCAACCCATTAAATATTAATACTCAATTTTGAATACTCAAATGGGAGTTTTCATTTTCACGACAACAAATCTAGAGCATGAAGGCAACACATTGCAGGTAGCAAATAACAACCAGGGAAATAACCATAGATACCAAGGAAATATTGCCGATGAAAATATAAATATTGCACATATTGCAGCGGTAGCATAAGAGCAGAAATACAAGACAGTCACATGTTCAGGAGAGCACAGCTCATTATATGCATGTTAGTATGAGCAGCACACACTTACACTGATGAAGGAACACTGGAGCCTGAACCTCAATGGATGTGGTGTGTGACGTAACCCCAATTTGCAACCACAGGGCTGGGGAAACTCCACTTCCGGTTTCAAGTGTTCAGGGAAACCTTCAGCTGATTTCAGAACCAGAAGCAAACAGGGACGTTTCCTTAACGAGGCCGTCCTGCAGTGACATGTTTGCACTGTGTGCAGGAACGCGTTCGTTAGAAACGCTGCAGCAAGATTTAGCACACCTGTTGTCCTGCAGGTGAACGAGTGGGCGGGGCTTCGACTGGTTTAAATAGACCGCCTCCAGCAGAGGATATATACGATGTAGAGATATGTTACGGTGTTTAATGAGATATGTTTCACAATGCGCTTCCTGTTGTTATGCCTACGTGTAGGTGTGATGTTGGATAAGCTGACACAATAATCCCACCTCATGCACGGCCCATTTAATAGCCGTTCTGGTGCTTTCATACCACATCACGTGGTCTTCATCAGCAGATCGTCCAAGTGTGAGTTGAGTTTCATTTTTGACCTTAAAACAGCAATAACAGCGTGGTGATGATGCACATTGTTTTTTACAGTATAGCCCGGTGAGCACACAGGATGCTCAGTTTATGGCTGTGCTTGCCTTGTAGTATGCTGTTTATTATATCTGTGTGGAGAAGTTTGTCGGGGCTTGAGGATGTGTGAACTATATATTCGCAACTCTTGAGCTATACATCATTCTACAAAGCCTTCATATTTTGCCATATTGGATACATGTCTGGCATAATTTATTATCAAATCAATGGCCAGAAAAGTTTAAGCTGATCTGAAACCTCTCTGCCTGATTGAAAGACTGACTCGTCTTCTATGAGTTACTGAAAGGCTGAAAGGCTGTGCGATGATGGCAACGCTAAATGACACTTGCCTCTGACAAGTGGCAAATGGAGAGGATTAACATGAGCCAATGAGCTACAGAATGAATATATGTTCAAACCTCATTTGAAGTGGCATCTGTGACATTGCCATGCCAATTTAGAGAGAATTCAATCTGCCGGCATCAACTCTCTAAAACTGTGATTGGACTTGTGAAGAGACCAATTTGTTTCTAAATGTGTGCAGCCAGGCCTCTTTGTGATTATGATACGATATCTGTATTTATTCTTGAGCTTCAGCTGTATTCTCAACTCCATCAGCACTCAAATTAGCCTTTCTTATCAAGTATTTGAGGGAAGATTAGAGCATAATACAGCCTATCATTTTGAGAGGCAGGGTTAATGTTTGCTCGGATGTTTGAGAGGTTATCAGCTGTCAGTACAAATTGCTAGAAAGTTGATGAAGCCTGTGTTTCATTTGTGACCAGCAGTTAATGTAATGTAGCAGATTTGTATTCTGGGATGAATTTTTTTTGATGGGCCGGCCATTCCTTTTCTTGTCATTTTCATGCATGTTTATACAGTCCATAAATGTAACTGTCACTGTCAGGGTTTTGCCATTTTTCTCAATGAAGTTTTGCTCTAAAAATATATTTTACAAATACAATACATTTTTTTTCACATAATGCTTCTATATTTCATAGTTTTATTACAAATATACTAAGATTGCATCTTGTTTATTTAATCTAAATAAAAACCTAAGTGTGAAAACTACAAGTCTTATGCTAAGCAAAGCTAACCATCTGCTGGCTGTAGCTTCATATTTAGTGCACGGACATGAGCGTGTCATTGATCTTCTTATCTAACAAGAGCAAGAGAGCAAGAAAGCAAATAAGCATATTTACAAAAATGTGAAACAAGTCCTCTAACAAATATGCCTTTACAATATGTAGAAGAAGACATTCTTTCAAAAAATAAATAAACAATGACAACTAAACTAAACCAGATAGTGTGTATATATAATTTGTGAATGGTTGCGAATGGGCCATGCAAATGAAAGACAGAAGGAAAGAGAAGCTTACAAATAACCATATGTAGCATTTTATTGGGAATTCTTCCAAAAGCAAACCACAGCTTTCTGTTATGTTTTTTTTTTTTTTAAGTCAGGAAGCTGCATGAAATCCTGAGTGTGTCTCATGGTTTGATTATTTTGATGAATGATTATCATCTTTCTTGCTCTCACAGGGCAGCAGAGTATAGGAATGACCAGTTTCTTAGACTATTATCTCTCATCTGTGTGTGCAAACGGCACTTTAATGCTTCAGAGGAGATGTGTCTGAATAAAATTAGAATAACTGGATGTGAAAGAGGAGGCTCACTCTGGTGGGGCCTGGTGTTAAAACAAATTGTGTGTGCTTGAGTGTGTGCGTACGTGTAGCGGTAGACAGGAGTCCTGTGTGTGTGTGTGTGTGTGTGTGTGTGTGCAAGAGAGCTTGTGTATGCCTTGTCATATGATAAATGTTCTCTCTCTTATAATCTATGTGCTTCAAAATATGATGTATGTGAGGATGAACTTTGAATTATAACCTAAAGAGTGACTCATTAATCTTCTGACTTTGGTGGGGAGTGGACCGGTGGAATCCATTTGCGTGTTTGTGTTTTATGAATAATGCAATATTGCGACTGGCCAGCTGGATCTGGACGTTCAGACGTACAGAAGTCAACATACAAGCAACGAGCTCTGTTTGCTGTAATGAAAAGGAGGTGAATGCATGTTAGCATTCACAAGGAGGGTCTACAGATCCTTCATGGTTTCACCTGACTTGAGCGTCCTGAGACCAGTGATGCTTTATTTCCGGGTCTATTTTATCACTTCAGTGTGTTCTGAACTGATAAATCGGCTCACTTAGACAGCAGAGCCAGAAAAAGGTGAGAGTAACTGTAGTTTCCTTATCTCCCCGAAATCACTGCAGCTAAAAAAGCTGCATTCAACAACCTATATGTATAATGTTGTTTACAGGCATAGGAACTGCAACTTCTTAAATCTCATTTAAATACAAATCTGGTAAGTCTCAATCACTGAAGGAGCTAACACATTGGTGATTGAGGCTATGGCCCAATGATGAAAGTATTGCCATTTATGTTTTCAGTCTCGCTATCTGGGAATCTGTAGCGACATTCCAAGGGAAATAAATCTGCAGGATAGCTTTTCTCCATTTTAAACTCACAGAAAAATGGAATGGTGTCGAAAACTTGAAGCTCATGAATCAGCAAAAAGACTCCTGAAGACTATTAAACTAAACGAAACTGCGACTCTAAACAAGCGTCTATGGTTTTCAGTCAAATACAAATTCAAAATCAACCAGGATTGAAATCTTAAGGATCGCCACTCTATCGACTTTGGTGGTCCTCTGACATTTCCTGTCATTTTAGTTGGTCCAAAAACTAATGGCGTTCGCATCGGCTTCAGTTCTACTTTGTGTTTTTCGCTCAGTGGCAAATGTTTGCATGCTGACAAGCTAAACCTGCTTTGCCATCGAGGCTCATCACCTGTAACCTAACCTGCCAGAAAGAGGCACCTGAAGAAAACATATTAAAGATGTGTACGGGAAATATAATGGTTGCCCTAACGCCATCCACTCCAACCACAAAATCAACATCTAGAAATTTAATAAGATCTATCTTATCTTATTAGAGATATTTTTTTTTCTAATCAATTAGTCTGCCAATTAATCTTGATTAATACATGTATATAGATACATTGAGAGGACATAGTGAAATAGAGGAATTTCTCAGAGTGTCCAAAATCCAAAGATATTACGTTTATGACGTATGACAAAAGACAAGCGGAAACCGGCAGTTTTTGCTGAAATGTGACTAACTTTTCTTTTGATCATCTGATGGATTAAAAGACTAATTCTTTCAGCTCTGCCACTTACAATAAAACACAAGATCTAAAGATTTGTTTTATTTTGACAGTGAAATACATGTGTACATCTTCTTAGATCATTTAAAAAAAAAAAAAACATGCCTTGTAACAATTTCACAGTCATTTATGCATCTTCTGGCTCAAATATTGTTTTCCAAAGGGAGTGCAAAAAAACATGCACAATTGTCTGCGCTGCAATTTTAAATAGTCATTATGGGCCCCGAGGACCCAGTGGTGTCCTCAACCTGAGTGACAAAATCCTTTTCAAAGGGAAATGTAGAAACCTACCAAGTTATCAGGTGAGCCAGACACAATATAAGAGGTGATTTACTCTGAGCGGGCTACATGTCACCAGGGCTTTCTTTGTTTCCCTCAGGTCTGATTTGAACCTAAATTGCTTCCGTGAAGACTCGGCTTGGCTTCTCATTATTTTGCCCCTCCTTCTGCTCAAACATTAAGGAGCCTGATGCACTGTGCTGTACTGTATCCTCACATGGTAATGCCCTCATCCGTTACCACTATGCAGCCATCTGTCAAACCGTTGAGGAAGTCTTATACGTCTTATATCCCAGGTCATCTCAAAGAGAGAGGCACACTGTTTTAAATAGGATACAAATGTCTACATTTTGGGTGAAAAACATTTTAAACATCATCCACATGCAGATGACATGATAACAAAATAAGATCAGTCTCATTTCATGATCAAATGAACCTGCTGAAGAATCCTCCAATCTAGCATTAACACAGTAACAGGCTACCATTTTACTGGATGTAAATATTGAATGTCTGGTAAACTACATGAACTTGCAGATGCTATAATCTTTGCACTAATTGTCTGCAAATAGGCTGTGCCTACAATCAGTCATGTTCAGCCATTCACTGTGACTACTCCCTATATTTAAAAGACACAGTAGTGAGCAGGAAAGATGTGCTAATTGCCAGTAGTGAGCTTACAGAGCCAAGCTGCATATGTGCACACATATGACACTCATTGTTTTCCCAATAATGATGTGTTGGAATTATTTAATCAAATAAAAATAAATGCAAAAACTGGAACCTTCCTCACAAGTTTAATTTTTATAAATTTCTTTAATTTTGTTCATCATCATGTGGTCATCTGCCTACCCTGTCGAAGGACAAAAGTGCTCATTAGCTTGCATATTTATCATTATTACTATTCCCAATATTCAGTTATTGGAGATGACACACACACATATCTGTACACTCCCGCTATCACACCTGTGCAGCTGGTGATCCACCACAATCATCTCAAACAAGATAGAGAAGGATCTAGTAGTCAGCAGAGTGTACATTAACAAACTTGTAACTGCTAGCGGAGTGCCTCTCACCCTTCCGGTGTGCAGCCAGGCAGCCATAACCAGATGCATCAAGCACACATTACATCCCTATACCCTGAGTATTTACTCTGCCATCCAGCCAGAGAGATTAGTTTAGCTGGAGAGTTGATTTATGGACGACAGAAAGTAATCCCTTCTTGTCCTGCGTGCTGTAGTCGTGCCTCCTCCTTTGCCACCGCGGCGAGCTTACACAGTCTGAAAGCCCTTGATACCGTGTTCGCCCTAAGGTGTAATGTTTGATAATATAACTACTGCTTCTGTCACCAGGACCCCCCACCCCATCTGCACCCGCAGCCGAGCCACCAGCCCCCGCAAATACATTACAGCCCCACAATGCTTTGAGATTTATGAGGGAGTATTGGCATAGGAAAGAGAGAGAGAGAGGGAGAATATGCATTGATTGAAAGCCCCAGATAGTCCCATCCAATCCCGCCCCGAAGAACATCAGTTATTTTGCATCCTGACACAGCGATTGATAACTCGTAAATGTGTGCGGGGATGACAAATGCAGATGGAAACTGACTCTGACAAAAATGATAACGGCATCGGTCTCGAGGGGGTGACGGAGGTGGAGGCGGTGGATGCTGCTTAAAATATTTAATAATTGATACGGAGGCAGTGAGATGTTGTTTGACCCTGGAGGAGTGTGAATGTCATCAGAAAATTGCCAAGACTTTGAAGTGAAATACATTAATGATGCGTGTTTGAGTGTGTGTGTGTGTGTGTGCTTATGAACATTTGTGTGTATTTGCAGAGGAGGCCAAGAGGTTATGGCCTTGGCTAATGGCTTCTGAATTATATCAGCACTACAGTCAGTATTTGTCTTCAGGATTTAACATATACTGTTTAACTTCTCAGAACAGGGAGCATTGTAAAAGCAATGTTTGAACAAGTTGTATCGAGCAGTGTTGAAAGCCTCAAATCAGTTGTGTTTTGAGGCTTTAGGGGAGATAGAGAAGGTTGGGAAAAGATCCTGTTCTTGGTTTAATACAGAAAAGATATGCAGTATATTGAGACACAACATGTTTGTTAACATCAAACTGAAACCGCATTCTTTGCCCAGCCTTCACCAAAGTGCTTTTGTTGCCTAAACATTCAAAAATGTTGCCTCGGAAAAAATACAGGCAGCCCTGATATCTTTCATCGCAACGCAATTGGGAAAGCAATTTTGGACTATATCAACATAATTCCTAGGTGACAGGGTTGCAGCAGTTCCCGGGTAGTTTCCTGGAAAGATTTGGCACTAATAACAGAGAAAATAGCAATGCCCTTGAAAGAAAAGCTCCACTTACACCCAAGTAAATATTAATTCATTCTAATTTATTTCTGCACAGGATACGTCTTGGAAACTAATAAGAAAGTATTCTGAAATTCCTGTCCCATCAATAAAAATGTTAGTGAGACTTACAAGAGGAGAGGTTTAGTAGTGTGGCTTTAATGGAGTTTATTATACAGTACAAAGTCAAATGTGAATGTACCCAGCTATACTCTTAATACACTCCATATATCTTGATGATACTGTGATGTACTTTGGATTAAAGCAGCATCCAAATGTCTCATGTAGAAACAATTCCTCTGCATATGGTAGGTTGTGCACCCCTGTGGAGGACACAGTGGGACGCTGACAGTTTCAACCCCATAACCCCTCATACCTTCAGCTAGACAGCCCTCCAATCTTTCAGCTGTCTCGTGTGGTTTTAAGACAAATCAGTTTCAAAAGTACAGAATGTGAAGCCTTTCAATCCTCTTACACAAGTCTAATGTCTGAAAAGAAACAGACAACTAAGGAGCTCTAATTAACAAAGTGCATGAGATTAAGGTTCACTGTTTAATAAGTCCATTATGTCGCCTCAGGGAGGAAACAGAGACAGGTAAATAATGTTATAGTTCTGTTTTATAGCTTCATTATTATTAGAAACCATGAAATTGTTATTTTGCTCAAAGTTTCATCATAGAGCAATCTAATCCTCCTCAAAGCTTCTTACTGCATTGAGTATTTCACTGAAGTATTATAACTGGAAACAGACAGAAGATTGTAATGACCAAACAAAAGCCATTATCAGACCCCTACATGATGAGCCTCAATCATGGAAATTGTGATAAATCTTTGGCTGCATGCATCAAAGCAATGCTAGGCCTACGTCGAGAAATGAGATTGTGCGTCACAAGCAGCAGGCCCATGGATGGATCACTGAACCTACCAGATACAACCCTATGAGACCCAACGTGTCAGGCCCCCCTGGCCTTTACTTGCAAAATGTCCCCCGAAGCAAAATTCCCACAAAACAATATAAAAAGCCTACAACTGAGACACACAAAACAACTACAAAGCGACACGAAATGACCACAGAGAGACACAAAAAGACCAAAACACAGTGATGTGTGATGCAAAATAACATACAAAAAATAGGCAAAGCATCACAAGGTCTGTATCTTGCTTCTACAGAATGGAGGAGAGATGATGGGGCCTTTTGCATGTCTGTGCCCAGAGGCCCATTGTCTGATATTCAGCCCCATGCCTGGCTAAATGGATGTTAGCGGGATGGATACAATACTGTACGTGCCTGCTTCTTACGGATGAGGACTGGGAATGATTGGGTTTGTCCTCCCTTGGGAATTAAAAAACAGGTGCAGAGCAGGATGTTACAAATGCCATCACTTTAATAAATGAACTTCGCTTAAAAAAGCCGCACTACAATTCTGATTAAAGCTCGACTGATGTTCCTCAGAAGTTAGTTCAAAATTTTTTTTTTTTTTTTTTATATGTTTGATAACGCCTACCTCCAGAAAGAGGGATGAGGAGCCTGAAGAAGCAAAGTAGAGGGAGACGACAGGAGCCGAATGTGAAGAGACATTAAAACATTTCAAATGAAAGGTGCGTCAGAAGAGCTTGTCAGTGCATTACCGCCAAGATTAAAGGGGTCTCGGTGTCTTCTGTCGGGTTCAAGGGAGACTGCATGAGGATTTGGCTCAGACTCTTAAATACCTCTGTCGACTAAGATTCAAACAAACACTTCCACAATAATTACAAGTTGACTTTTCTTCATTGCTGGAGAAGAAGGTAAAGCATTTTCAAATGAAACCCCTATAATGTCAGCATAAGTACCCAGAGCTGTTTATTCAAGTTGATATATTTTTGTTGAGACTATTGTTCACTGATTAGGGCACATGGCATAGAAAACATAATGCTAGCACATTTACAAGCCTTTGGAGTTCAAGAGGAATGAGGTATTTAGTTCAGGTATTAGTTTGGAAATGAATGTGCCATTGGTTGTCAAAGTTATTTCTTTAAGGTATCCTGCTTATAACGTTGACATTTTGTGCTCAATTTGCGTTTCTTTAGCTCTTTCGTGGGCTTAACACACACACACAAATGCATTAAAAGTAACTTTTGACTGTACCATATCTGAAGCAGCTGGTGTTTCTCTTTCTTCTTCTTTTTATTGCTGTTGTGTCTTTCAGCAAACAAAATTCCTCATCCAGCCACGACCTTTAACCTCGCTGCAGATAGGCAATTATTATTTGATTATTCCTGCAATCAAGTTTCATGTTTAAGACTTTAAAGCTGGGGCGTTTGGAAGCAAAACATACTCACAAAGTGTGTTCTTTAAACCAGTCAGTAGCTCAGTGGGAAGCCGCGGACTGCTGGCGTCCTTAATAGCAGAAGCTGTCAACACTGTCAGGGTGGCTGAACTCTAGATGGGCCTGTCAGACGTCCAAGCAGCTGTGACCGGTGCTGCTGAATGCAAACATGAGTGGCCATTTGTATGAACTTGGCAGGCTGAGAGGTGACTGTCAAAACCTGGTTTGAGGAGAGAGAGACGCATATACGGTGGAGAAAAGTTCTTCAGAGGGAGAAAAACGGACAAATAGTGACATCAATTCACAGTGTTTTGACATTATCTTGACTTCTGAAACAACGGTCTGACAAAACAATCTCAAAAGGTCCATTTCAGCTATATCACACGATCTGAGCAAACCCCATCTGCTGATGAAAGCTCTAGAACTACATCATTAGAGGGCCTTGAGATTGTCTATAAAATAGCACGGACGACTACTTCCTGCACTGTCACAAAGAAGGCCGGTATTTTAGACGGTACAGAACCATGAATAATATCGATCGAGTTGCTTGCATTCAATAGTTTCACAGTTTCTCCATTATATCAAAGCATGACTTATGTCCAAATAATTTTGCATACGATTTCTAGTATATATGTATAATTCAATGGTAGTTGGAACTGGATACTGTGACAGACAGCAAGGTTTATTTTTCTTCAAACATCAGGAATGAGCAGATCCTCCTGTATTACCACCTTAAAGCGTACTTGTCGACATTAGTTTCCCAATCATTTCTTCAGACATTTCCCATAAAGACTTATGTAATTTGTTTCTAATCATGGGGAAAATACGGACACTGTTCAATTAGGTCAACCAAACACACACAGACATGAAAATAGGAATACAATTTTCACAAAGAATTCACCTGATTTCATTGGACTTGAACACATTTAGTGGTTCTTTCAAAGTAATTGAAAAACTGTAACATTTCAGATTTTTATTTTCTCACTTACTTGAAATCATTTAATTGCTGACACCATAATTCATAAGGAATAAAAAACAACAACATGCATTTGATTTTGAATACAAATATCCTCATGGACATGAGTCGGTGCCCGTTGGGATGCTTTGACAATTTTGACTGGATCAACACTAAATATTTTCGTCATATATATACAGTATGCACATTCTTACATTTCACATACTAAATTTCAATAATTTGTACCCATACTAAAAGGTTATGCCTCAAACACATTTGTAAACAAAGCAATTAAATGGCTTAAATAGATCATTTACAGTCCGTACAGTTTCAAAAATGTAAATTATTACTCCACCGCTAATAACAGATGCCATATTTCTGCCTCTAATGTATAAAGATGAGAGACAATTGAATTATATCTGGTTTGACTTTCTTGTCAGCCACAAGTACACAACACATTCTGTTATGTTTGAGGTTAATAAAGCAGAGTGCTTCATGTGGATACACGGCTCAACATTTCACTGAAGAGGCATTCATTCAAATGCTTTAATAAGAAAGACAACAGAATATTCCACACGTCAATGTTTGGAAAGCCATCCAAAACAAATGGACGTATCAGTAATGAAAAATGGCAGCATTTAATAACCCAGGGTGATGCTAAGCTACTTAATGTAAATTCTGCCCTGCAGAAGAAAACTGTGCTCTCTTTAGTTGACCGGTAAAAGGACGTACACGCATCACAACAATGAAGACAAAAAGAAGCAGGCATAAGGTGAAAAACTGCGCAGACTGAAACAGAAGTGGCTGAAAATTGATTTCAAGTTCTGTCAGTGACGGTGAACAAAACAACTGCACACACAAAAAAAACAACATCTCTCACAGACTGCCTGGAGAAAACAAATCTGTGCCATTAAAAATATAATAGGATTATCGTTTCTGTTTGTTTGTCACGGTGGATCAAGAAAATTACAGTTAAGAGAAGAGCTTAGAGCCACATTGTTATCACCACTTCAGAAAACGAGGCGCAGACACAGGCCATTTGCATATTCATTTACTGCTTTTGAAATGCACCTTTTTAATTAGTCTGCATGTAACAATCACTTAATATCTGCAAACACCTTGACACCGAGAGCTGCCACAAACACGTCCTCAGCTGCCGCACACTTAACACGGGTTCATCAAGCAGCGGGAGAAGTTACACAACACTGCTGTGTGCGGGAGTGATGTCTGAGTGGGAAGAATGGGACGACAAAAAGAAACATGATGGAGGCTAACAGTCACTCACGAGGTTGTGGGAGCTGTGTTTGTTTGTTTGATTAGTTGTGAGCGTAAGGGACAACAAAAAATAACAAGACAAAAGCTACAAAAACAGGACGCTGCTGCAAAAAGCCCTGATTCAGATCATCCTGGTGTTTTGTTTGTTGCTCTTTGTTTATTTTCTGCTTTCTGATTATTTGGTAGCTTCAGAGGGTGACAAGGAAGACTATTGGTCCCCTCCTGCCACAGCACCGGACCGTCCCTCCCTTTCCCCGTGTTTTTCCTGTCATGATCATCCTGGAGGGATGGGGATGGGGGTCTGCGGATCAAACATGTGATCCTGGGCAGGGCTGCATGGAGCCATGGGCCCAGGAAAAGATGTTTCTAATTATGTGAAGTTGGCAGGAAGAATTCATTTTTCTTCCAACACCTTGATTTCAAGTGAACAGTACATTGTTCCACCTTATATCAGCAGCAGCTTGAAGACGACAACACATAGGAAAACATATTGTGCCATATTCCCATTACACTTTCACATACACTCGTATGTGAAACATACCTGGTAATAAACGGTTTCTGATACTGATATATGTGTGAATATTGTTTACATTTAAAATGTGATGTGAGTGTATTCTGCATAATGTTTCCTAAATAAAAGATCCTGCAGTAACACTGAAGGAACCATCTG
Organism: Cottus gobio; assembly: GCA_023566465.1. Lineage (NCBI taxonomy): Eukaryota > Metazoa > Chordata > Actinopteri > Perciformes > Cottidae > Cottus > Cottus gobio. The sequence goes on from CM042231.1 coordinate 12,955,192, forward strand.
CAATAAACAACCAACAGAAACACGATGAGAGCTCTGATATTGCCTTTCCTCTCTGGTAAAAGTCACAACTTGTATACTCCTTGGATGTGACTTCATCTGACAAAAATCTGCACCTGTTCTTTCTGCAAAAAGTACTTTTCATCTCAAACCACCGCGGTTATAAAAGTATACTGAAATAGTTGCTTTAATTTTCTCTGATGGGAAATATGCTTTCTATTTAATCTCTATTAACTATTCCACATTTCATTGGACAAAAACTTTCAGTTTATAAAGGTCCATTTTAGATGTTGAACAAGGTGCAGATGACAATATCAGTGGGGTAGTAATCTAACATTGGCACAAAAATAATAAGGTGACAGCAGAAATTGTGCCAGAAGGGCTGAATGAAAACGGTATGATATCAAAGGTTAAAGGAAATAAGAAAACAACTGTGTGTTCCAATGTTGTAAATAATGTGTTATGTGTGTTTGTGATTGAGCACCATTTCTGTTTAAATCAAATTCATGTTACTCAAGGCTTAAATCTTTAAAAAATAAGATGTAGTGTGGTGTGCAAAATAAAGAAAGGGAGAGAAATAAAGGATGGCTTACAGGTTTAGTTCTGCTATGTAGATTTGGTCATTTTTATTGAAAGGATTTTGATGTAGAAATGATCTCTTGATTTACTGGTGAGACTGACAACTCATGTTACATGACAATAAGAAGTGATAAATGACAATCTCGTTTCTGCTATAAGGTTTTATTACTGGGTTAACTTTTGTTTGAGGTTTTATGTATTCAAATATTGAATCTCTCCTTGCACTTGATTTTGTTATACACATATTTGTTATGCAGTATTATGCTACATTTTGATGATACAATAAAATCTTAAAAGTTCAAATTGAATTGGATTGTCATTTCAACCATAAAACAACCGAATGCTGAGATGAAAGATGGAGGCACAGTGTGGATCCAATCGTTAGATACTTCTGGTGTTTTATTCATTGACTAAACCACTTTACAATGGCGTGACTTGTGTGTCAGTATTGTTCCACTTCAGGTGTCGTTTTGGGTTGACAGCTGCCACTCAGGCCTCTCTGATGTCTATCTGAGCTCCAGAGTCATTTTCCAGCTCTAGTGGCAGTTCCTGTTATAATGATCATCAGCAGTGACAGATGTGCCGCTAATGAACAGCAGCAGCTCACAAACACATATACAGCATGGGGCACGCTGGAGTATCTTTTGATGTCATCATTGGTTTCAATAAAGCGCCGCAGTGTGACGGTGGACACTTCACATGTTGATACCCACACACAGACAGACAAGGACGGCAAATGATGTGAAGCTAGACACAATGTTTTACAGCTGGTACGAAACCCAACGAATCTAACGAAACCTTTGAAGCACAACATACAGGACTAAATATGTTAGTCACATCAATGAATATGTGTATGTGCTTGTATCATGAGTTTGAGCACTATTGTAGAATCTTCTGTATTTACTAACCCTATTGAGGGAGTTTGTAATACATATCAAATCAGGTGAATCTTGTTTTGGATCCTTACCTTATTAAATCTGTCAATTTGAAAAATAAAATGTGGGTCAGTTTATGTGCAGCAGCTAGGTAACATTAGATAAAACAAGCTTAGATTAAAGCTTATCAAAAATAATATTAAATATCTAAAAGATATTTCTTTAACAATATTTGTATTAAGTGAGACAATATCCTCCCACCACTCTTAAACTATGTATATATATATATATATATATATATATATATATATATATATATATATATATATATATATATAAAGAATGCTTGGCTCCTCTGACTGGCAGTTAGACTCAGATGACATGACAGATGTTATTTCATTTCTCTATTTCTTGTTTTTTTCCCTGTTTGGACTGAGAACGATAATTGGATCTATTGAATTGAACGGCGTCAGACTTTCCTGTCTGTGTTCGCTCTATGTTGTAATCAAACTGCTGCAGCCTTTTTAGTTACTATTTAAATTGTTGGACTACACACTTTGTCTTAAACAGGGCCCAAGTGTTTTGATGTGACTTACTCTCAATTGAAAATGTTTTCAGTAAGAAAGCTGCACCTAAAGGATTCATGGGAGTTGATTGCTGGTCATAGTGGCACATAAATAACACTCAACACCAAAATAATTTTTCCAATTGCATCAAAAATACTTTTCTTCAGTCTGCCTCTCTGGGCTTTTCTCGGGGGTATCCCTGCAGCTTTGGCAGGATGCGCAGCCAATTCACTGTGCAACCAAACTTGTTTTATTCTCAGGGTTTGGTACGTAGCACCTTCTGACATGTTTGATGTGTTTGCGCGTCTTGGTGTGATTTGGTGTACATAAATAACACACCTCTGAATATCTGTGTGCGTGTGTGTACAGTAGGCTAAGGAGGGAGACATGCGAATGTTCTTTCTGCAGCGCTGTCTTGTTGCCGCATTTCTTGCTGACAGGTCTGATCAGAAAGTGATGACAGCCTATGATTGTCAAAATGCCTGTCGTTGAGTGGCAGCCCGGCTTTGGCGCTTCCTTATTTTCCACTTCCCTTCCCCCGGGTTTTGTCACATCTCTTTCCCAGCGGTGGGGTTGGCTTAGCTCGGAGTGAAGGTAAGAGGAGACGCGTAGAGGCAGAATGAGGAACTCAATCTCGGCGTGTTGTGTTAAGGCCATTGTAGATGTCACGCGTTAATATTCTCTCGGCGGTGGAGAAGCGAGCCAGATAGTGACAGTGTGGGAGTTAAACCAGGAGTTGGAGAGCCGAGTTTGGTGAGTGTCTTGACAAACAAAGCAGAGCTTCTCCTTGCATTGTGTGCTGGACAGGTATGACAAGAGCAATATGTGTAGTTCCACTAGAAGGATGCTCGAACCAAAAGCCCCCAATGGTGCACCAACAGATACATTTCACAATAAAGTTATTTTTGATTTAAAGGATCGAGTGGTTTTAAGACTATTAGATGTCCAATGATGGATTTAAACATAGCTTACAGGTGATCTCAAGAGAAACCATGCATTTGTTACTGCAATTAGCACGTTTAGTAGTCTTCTGAATAAATTATCTTCTATCCTTTCATCCATATGGAATTAATGTGCACTCTTTTCCATGAACGTCCAGCCAAAGGTCAAGAAATTCATCAGTTTTAGGAATTTCAGAGTGTGGCACTGAATTTGAGTGTCCCACAATGCATTGAACAAAGTAGTTTAAAGAGCTTCAAATGACCTTTTCCTTTCATTCATCAAATGAAATAGTTTCAATTTTGGGGGATATAAAGAGCTGGTCATGATTTAAGAAACTGACTGAACTTCACTTATCTAACAAACATGTATTTTGTTACAGTTTTCCATCCAAATGTAGCACATTTAAGAAAAATCTTATTATTAGGAGTCTATAACAGTAACAGTTTGTGGCACTAGCTCTGTCCGCTGCATCTTGTGTCTCTCTAATGAAGCATAAACGTCAGTGGATGTTTCAGTCACATGCATTATGTATGTCATGATTTAACTGCTTAGTCTGTTTTCAATTTGTTTTTATCAATACCCCAACTCCTCAGCTAAGCATACAAATTATTTGTGATATTTTACGCTTTATAAAAACAGGTAAATGGAAATGAAATCATTGCAGCTATGCCCAAGTGCACAGCTATGCAGTGCGATAAACACACGTCCAATAAAGCCTGGAGACAGGAGCTGTCCTTTGAGGAGTCTTCAATGGAAGCATTTGTGCAACACATTCACTGATATTGATTACATATCATAAAACGACGAGATACCATGAACATGAGGTGCTTTACAATGAGTGCTGTCAAATTAGTAGCATTGTCTCTCATGCGAAGGAGAAAGAAATCACCAGTGAAAGATTAAGATGAATTTCCCATAGAAAGTACAACACAACAATTCATCTGGTCCACATACACCCTCAGTTGTCACTTCTCATTCGGTAATAAAGCAGCGTTATTCTTTTAAGTCACAAGATAAACATCTCAAATTCAGTCTCTTAGCTCAATTGTAATGGACTGAGATTAGATCTACCCAGATGCAAATGCAAATGAGATGAAAACATCTGTTTGGGTGTGTTTAGCTCATCAAACTAACTCATCATATTAATACAGTTTAGTACAACGTGCCCACTTGTCACCATGCTGCCGCTCCTCCACCGCCCTCCTGTCATTGCTCTGTCACGCTATTCCGACTGTCATCGTGATTGTTGGATAACTGTTAATTAAAGAGATGACTAACTCCTCGCTAATGATAGTGACTTCATTTGGGGCTATAAAACAGTGCCTTTACGAGTCTGGTTTGACTTTGCAGGAAGTTGGTTGTGCTGATGATCCAGGACACAACTTACCCTCAGTGGAGATGTTAGGCAAGGCACGAGTGACAGGCCAACATCCATCCGCCTCCTCAACTTGTCTATTTATATGTATATTCATATTCATGAGCTATTGGACCATGCGCTGTTGGCGATGCATTAAGCGTTATTGGAAAAACTGAATCTCAGTCCTTCCCCTTGGCAACTGACAGAGAAAGATTGCTGTGCCCAAGTGACAAAGGACTGGCAGGGCCTGGTACTAAATCATTGTACTGACGTGGGCAATGATAGAAGAATCTCATCTCTGGACTTGCAAAAATGACTCTACCCTTCACTTATGGCATTAAGTGGAGTGTTGGTTCTTCTATTAACACATCTTTAAAGACGCGTTGGGCGTCAGTCTGAAGCCAGGCGAAAGAGGAGCAGAGATGACGTGATCATTTGGGACTCATTTGCTTCATAACTCTTTCAAACTTTTTCCTATAAGCATTTTGAGTGAGCACCAAATGGGATGGCAGTTGACCTTAAAGTAAAACAACAAAGGGAAAGAGACTTTGTAATTATGACTACTCTACTGCAACAAAGGCAGCATCACCTCTGACACTGAGCGCTTATTTTTTATCAAATGTCTTTTACAAATGTACTCGTTGGTCAGATGATATTTCAGAAACCAATGATCTTTGTGAGTAGGAACATATCCAAATGTAGTAGCTGCCTTAAAACTGTACATTGCATTAGAAAGGAGCATTTAAGGGACAGAGTTTGTACATTTTCAAACTATAAAAGATGAGAACATATTTGTCTGTATATATGTGGATTAGTTGGAAATGTGCATTTTGCAGTCCATAGTTTGAGAGACTCAAGGTGCAGCACAGGGCACACTTTAATCAAAGTACCTTTTATTGAATTGGACTTCTATTTCTCTGATCATAGGAAATCAATAGTTGGCTGTAGAAGTATTCAGATCTTTACTTAATTAAAATTAAAAACACTACAGTGTAAAAAATACTCCATCATAAATAAGTCTTGCATTCAAAATATCACTCGAGTGGAAAAGTATTTGTATCAAAACATACTCAAAGTACAAAAAGTAAAATAACTAATTATGCAGATTGACCCAATTCAGAATAATGTATATATTATTTAACTAGTTTATAAGTATTGATTTATGTATGTGTTCATCACTTGAATGTTGCAGCTGGTGAATATGGAGCACATTTTTAATCATACTGCTGGGGAAGCTATACCTAACACAATATATCATAATTTACATGTTAATTTTACATTTTTTATAATACAAATCTGTACCTTGGAACTAAATATGCTAATGAAATGTAGTGGAGTAGATGTATTAAATGGAAATACTCGACTAAAGTACCATCAAATGTGAATTTAGTAAATGTACATTCCTCCACTTTCATACGCAATGATATAAGAAACTATTCAATGGAAATCTCAAATTGATGGTGATAAATATTTAAGTCACAGCCCCATATGTTTAGATTACCAGTAAGAAAGATAATAATCTTCTGCTGAAGCGATAACTACATATCAAAGGTAGACGACCACAGTGTGTACTGGAAGCAGTTCAATAAGATTGCTTCATGCATTTCTCAGTATCAAACACTGAACCCACAAAAACACCAAATCCACAAACACTGTGCACTTTGGTGAGAGCATCCGGCGCCCTGTAGTCCGACACTAATGTTGCTGCTGCACTGCAGCACTAGATCATCACTGACACGTGTCCTACTGTGCCTCTAACTTGAACACAGTCCAATTCAGAGTGAGTCATCAAAATGCCAGTAGGCACAGGTGAGAAAAAAACAAAACAACCTATTGTCATGATAAAAATGCCACTTCACCACCACAAACGCCTCTCACTGCAACATCATAAAACCTCAGACTAATATTGAGTTAAATCATCTGGTGTTCTCTAAAACGACAATATATTTGACACGTGCAGTTTAAATGAATATAATCCCAGAATACGTTTATTTTTGTTTCTCTGAATTTAAGAATAATTATTTTATATATATATTCAAATATAGAAATAAGAGCAATGATCTCATTCAATCTTTCATTCATTTAACAAATATGGTGCCTAATTATTACTTAAAACAGATTCCTCCACTTCACTCATTGATTTTCAGCTTCCCTCCCTCCCTCCATGTCGGTTCCTCCCGCCCCTCTCTCCCCCCAGGCCCCTGCACTTCTTTCCTCAGTTCTTCCTTCAAGCCTCTGACAGTAGTGCTGCACATAAAGACACTGCTACCTTTGCATAATGCGGATGCACCTTCTGTAGGTCGAATGAAGCTCCTTCGACATGTGTCAGAAGCTTGCCGTGTAGGCTTGGACTAATGATGGCACAACGGCCAGCCCACTGCCCCTCAGCATATGCCCACTCTCACAGATGAGTGTGAGTGTGAGAGTTTGTGTGTGTGTGTGCGCAGGGGGTGGCAGGGTTCGTCATGCTGATTAAAAGCAACCCCCCCTCACAAAGCCCCTCAGAAAAAGACAGCAGGGAACATGAACCACTGTCAGGTTGGCCCAGATGAGGACACAGGATCCGTGTCACCTGAATTTACCGGCCTAATATGACAGCCAAGTTGTGATCCCTTGTCTGGGACGTGTCACGTTTGCAGAGTTTGGGCTTATTCTCATGCAAATGATGTCAGGTTTGGACAGAATGTGAATGAGACTCGTCACACTGTCCAAGGGTCTAAACCCAACCACATGACAGTGGTTTCTCCCACAGCTCAAGTTGAAATAAATACGACATTTGACATTCAAACCTGGCAACCAATACCAGGAATAGTTCAAAATAATGAGGGATTTGTGAGAGGAAGCACAGCACCACGAGCGTAACCTATTTACCGTTTCTTAGGTACTAAATAGCACATATCCAAAGTTTAAAACGAACATGCAGAGTCTGTATTTAAATACCAGTGCATGCATACACACACACACACACACACACACACACACACACACACACACACACACACACACACATACCCTGCTATTGGCGGCAAAAGATTTGTTTTCCAGTTGAAAGAGTCACCCCTACATTAAATAACAAAATGTTGTATAGTATGATCCAATTGTATAAATATGCATAATATAACACTGGCAGGGACAAATCAGCATAATGAGTACTTTTACTTTGATACTTTAAGTACTTTGGGTTGCTAAGATTCTGGACATTAACATTGTACAGTACTTTAACTTCAGTAAACTACTTGAATGCTCTTTTCTCAAGCGCCTTCTTATTGTGTGCTAATTCTTTTGCAGTAGGCCCACTCCTCATCGATTGAAAAAATTAAATAATATAATGGTGAACTCATTGTTTATATTTGCATCTATTTATTTATATATGGATGTCTTCATATATATTTCACTTACCTGACGGCTCTTCACATCACACCTGTGGGCTTTCCAGCCATGGAGAAGGGCTTTGATAGATCCTGAAAGACTCTCCATCCATTCAGCAGGCTGGCAGCCGTCATTATTCTCGAAAGAATCGACTTTGTCACTTCTCCATTCTTCAAGAGCCTCTCCCTCGGCCTGATGAATTATGTCGTCTGTATCTTCCAAAACAAGGCTCATTCCTGACAGGTACACAACACTTAACAAGATGGTTTTGACTGCCTGCAGATCTCAACGGGGACAAATGTGGCAGCAAACAATCGGATTGAACTCTCTGTCCATGATGAGATGTCTCGGGTGATTTTAAACCTTCAGCTTCCCTTCAAATCCTGCATTGAGGCTTAATGTTTTTACAAACATTTAAGGTGCTATATTGTTTTGCTGTCAGAACGGCGGCAGCAGAAAGAAATGAGTCTGCCACCTCACTTTCACTTTATTTGTTCTGTGAGTTCACTTCTGATTGATGACTTACAACTTCAGACAGCATCAAGGTGGAGTCATCATCTGGGATGAGGTGCCTCATACTCACAATCAAGGATGTGAACATTCACCTGGGGCCGGTTTTTCAAAAGTTCAAACTGATCCAGATTTGGAAATCTCTTTTTCTGCTATCCAGGATCACGTAATCCATTCTATTTTTATGGTGGTTTTTCAAAGCAATGTGGGATTGGATTACTCTGATCCGGATTCAAACTTTTCAGGATTACCAAATCTGTATTACCTGTGGTCTAAATGGGACTATCACAATGTAGCTATGTAAAGAACAACAGGTAGAATAGTGTGGGGTCACTCCAATATGCTTTATTTGAACAGAAAATAGGACTGAACGGAACAGCAAACAAACAATATAAACATCCCCCTCCATTGTCCATTTCTTGGAAACAGGCAGTCCACTCATCTGAGACCTACAACAAATAAATAAATAAATACATACTTCACTCACAAATACATTATGGATGTTTCGAACAGGTTTCAAACAAAGATTTATTGAATTGAACTGGATAAAAAAGGCTTAAATGTCCAATACTTAACAAAATAAATTACTTCTTAGTTCTTCTTATGAGTTCTCTTTCTTCTTCATCATCATCATCTGCTTCGTCTGCTGTGGAGAGACCAGCTTGTCCAAGCTTGGCCTTTAGGAGGCGGATCTCGAGTCTGGCCTTGGTTTGCTGCAGTCGGGCAAGAATAAACTGTTCCTCTGCTAGATGGATCTGTACTTCTGCCCCCCGAAATATTTATAATTTATAATTTGCTGTACTGAAAGGTTGCTAGCCTACATAGCCTACCTACTTTATGTACTTCCTGTTGAACAATTCAAGTGACATTGATGAATAAATATAAATACTGTAAAATGCATGATATAAATGTTGTATTATTTAACTAACCAATTTTAGTTACCTAGTTTTATTACTGATATCCACCATGAATCCACCCTCCTGCTGGGATCAGTTTAATCCTGATTTTTGGGATCAAAATGATCCCAATCCTACCAAAAAGTTTTGAAAAACCCAAACTCAAGGTTTGATCCGGATCAACAACAAGATTAGATTACGTGATCCAATCCAATTTCTGAATCCTTTTTTTCTTTTGAAATACCCATTTTCAAGATTTGATCCAATCCGATAGCCGTAATCCGATCAGATTACTTTTGAAAAACCGGCCCCTGGATATTCTTTAGCATCTGACTATTTTTAGGTAAGCAACCAACACAAGTAAGAACAATGAACACTGACGATAAATGATTGGATAAAAACTTATTCAGAATGAAATGGGGAAAGAATTGTTGTAGCTGAATGGAGTTGAGTCGTGAAGAGTCCGTGTGGGGGAAGCTAGGAGTAGATGAATATATTAATAAGGTCATAGAGGTGACTTTTGATTATTCCCTTACACTTATAGCAATACGCCTTAAGACATCAGAGAGCTGACTTTGGAGCCCTGTCGTGTCTATTAAGGTCATCGTCAGCTTTCAATCTTCTCTGCATGGTTTTGACATTATATATAATGTATATTTATATAGATTCAAAGGTAATATTTTCCACAGAATACAGTCATTTACAAATAACTTCTGTTTTCCAGTAACTGTTCTCCATCCAAAACTGCGTTCATGAATGCACTTTATTCAGCAGCATGTTCTCCACATCCCCAAAGAGGAGAGGCTTTTTCTACATATTCTTCTCTCCAGAGAGAAAATGTGTTTTGAAAGCGAGGTCTTGTCGGACAGAGCTGTGATCAACAGAAGGTTGCCCAGAAAGCAGTGAGGGGAGACAAGAGAGCACAAGGTTAATTCACCAAATCCTTGCTGTCGGCATGAGTACGCATGCATGTCACAAGGATTCACTGCTCGCACCATCGTGTGCATCCCGCTGACGCGTAATACTTCATGCATGTACAGATGTTAGCACTCAGTAGCAGAGCAGCTCACTGTGACTCAAAGCTTTCCATTGTAATTATTATAAATGGATAACAGGCTGCATCACGACACCGCTTGTCATAAACACCCTTTTGTTTAACATCAGATTTGTGCTGCTGTCTCGTGAGCTCTCTGCTCACCTGGCAATGGTGATGACACGGAGACGATATATTTTGTGTTTGCTTGAAAGCAAACGAGAGTCACGAGAGAACAAACAAAGCATCGACTGCCTGACAAAGTCATACGTGAGGCTTTTGTATGCGCTGTGACAAGACAAAGACGGCTCGTTTTAGAGACCATGTATGAGACATCGACAACATCTTAACAAATGGAATGATCCTGAATGTGGATACTCTCTTTTTGTTGTCTTATTGTAAAGGCAAACTAGACTTACCGCCTCACGGTTGCAGGCCTTCAACGACCAGTACATCCATGTCCACCAACATCTGATCAGTTCATCCTTGAGTCCAGTTGGACGTCTGAACTCAATTTGAAGAAATTCCCTCTAGACGTTCCTGAGATATTGTGTTCAATATCACAATTCAAGCCCAACAGCTCATTTAGAAGAACGTATCATGCACAGAAAGGGAACTGGGAAAAAAGTCTAATAGTCTATTATGCTCTTTTCTGACTGTATGAAGTTTTTCTAAACTTAAAAGTTTCTTAATACAGAATTAAAAAAATAAAATAAATAAGATGGTCTTTCCAAATAGTTTTAATGTATTATGTTAATCAGTCTACTTGTTGCTCATATAATGTAACTTTCTGTACATTAGCTCCTGCACGCTGCCGTCTGTTCTATTGTATGTCTCTCTCAGTATTTCTCACTCCTGCTTCTTATGTTTCCCCGCCACACAGAGCACGCAGCGAGGAACTGGAACTCTATTGTTTCTTTGGGAAAATGCCTCAGGCTAGTGTTCAAGAGCTGCGTGGGGTGGGAGCATGTCGACTTAAATACCTTCAGTGGAGACATGCCATGGCCTCTTTTATCAGGTGTCTCACTAGCTGAACTATAAAGCTTAGCTCAATGTTAAACCACAAAGTCAAATCCTGTTTTTTTATGACAATGTTTTATTCACCTTTTTCCCCTAAAAGGGATTATGTCTCTATTTGAAATTGCTCATACCCATTCCCTGATTTGGGTTCATCGAGACGTCTGAATTGAAAAACTTCACATTTATTCAACACAAAATGAAATGTTTCATACTAACAAGGTGCCATGTAGCAAAATAAATATGCAAAATATGCTCAAAGTTGTGCTCACAAGCCACCAGACTTCATTCGAAAAGGTGTGCTGAATTTTAACTCAGGAGGGGTATACAGTATGCTACAGACCTTTTGCTCTACCCTTAAATATAAAAGCTTCATAAACTTCCAACATTGTCTTTCTTCTCGTAACACCTGCTTGTACATTACTGTAACTTGACCCGGTTAACATAAAGCAGCTACCGAAGACATTTTGAGAAATATGGTTTATTAGCTTTAGATAAGAAGATGGATACCACTCATGTATACACGGTAAGTATGAAGCTACAGCTTCTTAGCTTTGCTTTGTATAAAGACTGGAATTCCTGACTCTGTCCGATGATAACAAAACCTCCAAAGCTTCCTAATTAACACAAGGCTTGTTTGTTTAATCTGCCCAAAAACTCTGGTGTAAACAGAAAGTTGTGGTTTAACGAGGTGTTATGTGATGGACTACTCCTTAGCTGGCCCGGCATCCGCAGTGTAACAACAGGACTCCAGGAAGTTACTGTGTCTCGACAAGTAAACGGTCAGCACACAAGTTTCACTAGAACTGCTTCTTTTTACTTTATTTTAAGTTTAAGTTACGTTTGTTTTTTAAAAGTAAAAGCATATTTAAATTGGCTAAATGATTAATAAAAGTAGATTTAATTACCCAGCATACCAACCCGTTCTCATTCCCAACTCATCACATATGGACACTTGGTTAGGACACCTTGGTGTCACTTAGGTTTAGGCAACTTAACTAATTGGTTAGATTTAGTAAATCAGCGTGGTTTGGGTTCAACTAAGTGTGTTTACTTACATAACTTTAGTTAAGTATATACTTTAATATACCTGCATAGCTTAAAATAACTTGACATTTTCAGACACAAACAGCAGTCTCCCGAGGCAAAGTGCTGTTTTTTGACCCATCCAAACATCCCAACCTCTGCCCAACACGCTATGTAACACGCCACTTGACTTCAGGAGTATCTGCTCTTTGCATTATGTTCCATGAGCGCCAGTAGGAGACACAGAGGACTGTAACACAACTGTATGTCTCGTAAATTACTTGGAAAGTTAACTGGAAGATAGTTCCTACAAGCTTTATCAAAAATTTGATACACATTTTGGTGAAGATTTAAACCGTACATAATTATGAATAAGGCCTATGAATAAGGCTAGTTAGGTACTGTTGTTAATTATATCTGTTACGAGGAACATTCTTTGGAGCTCTGAGCTGGCTCCCCTCTCTCCCTCCTCAGCTTTGAGTCAACGACACAGCAGTGGACTTAAACCCTGCACACTGCTTCCCCTGTTCAGCCTCATGCTATTCCTTAAAAAGTAATGAGGCAGTGCAGTCGAGAAGGATCTCCTATCATCCTCACCCAAGGGCCTCAAGCTCTGTCTGGCACCCGAGGAGACTGAGCTTGAAGCCATGTCAGTCAGAGATCCCGACTCTGCAGGGTGATCTTTGAAACCTGTTGCAGGGCACACATTTTCAAACACACTTCAGTTCTTATGGAAGATCCTCAGAGTAAGAAGAGCTGTGGCTCACAGTGGGAAAGCTGCTGCTCCCTCAGTGAGACCTGGAGATGGTCCAGAGAGTGCTGCAGCAAGCCCCCTTTGTAGGACAACCATTTTGAGGATTTGATATGGCTGTCTCTGTGATTGTCTAAATAAAGACAGACAAGAAGGTGGCTCGGTTGGTGCATTATAATGAATCCTGCCACAAAAATGGGAGGCGGTGAATGCCGGATTTGAACCGAGTGTGCCTCCCTTGAAGTGCCCTGAGTTGTTCAAACCTGACGCCCTTTGAGCCCTCTAGAACAGTTCATTTATACATACATCCAGAAAAGTGACAGCTGACTGTCTGCTTAAAGCCGGAGCACCGCTTCTCCCAGAGCGCTGTCAAAATCCAGGCTGTCACACTGTATCGTATTTATGATCCTGACTGTACGGTTGATGGTTGGATGGACATTTTCAGTGCGATCTGAAATAGGGGAATGCTCTACCTGTAGTGTGGTGACCATTTAAGTGAAATACAGGATGCACTTTATTCTGTACATGCAGCAACTGGAATCAGTTGCTGCAATGGAGTCAGTTTAAAAAATAGAAGCTAAATCACATGCATAATATGCATCATATTATGATAGTGAACTGGAGGGTTTTTCCCGAAATATGTGTTGTGTCATCCACTGTAACTAATGCAAAACTATCCTTTAATCAAAGAATATATGGGTCAGGAGGTTAAGCCCTCCTTTGTTTCTAAAAAAACAAACAATTAGATGATTTTGATGTGGATAATCATGCAACAATTCACGACTTATAATTTAATAATCTTCAGCTTCACATAATTTACTCTCGAGAAAGGAGTGGCTGAATCACATGAGGTAGAGCGGGTCATCCTTTAATCTCAAGGTTGCCGGTTGGCTCCTCCTATACGCATGTTAAAGTGCCATTGAGCAAGACATTGAACAGAGTTGCTCCAAACAGCCTTGCATGGCAGCTCTATTGGCACATTAATTTGTGTGTGAATAGGTGAATGAAAGGCGAATTGTAATGTGCTTCATCCAATAAGGTAGAAAAAGACACACTATATGAATGCAATCTATTTACCATAAAATCTGTCATAAAATATATAAATGCGGAAGGGAAAGACTGTTAAATGTCATTATAAAGAAGAGCAATACAATAAACGTTATTAAAAAAAGAGTTAACGCTCAGATTTCTTGTTTCAGGTTTCAGTCTGTTTGGATTTCACACTCTTCCAAAAACACTCAAACAACACCACAATTTAATCCATGACATGGAGTTTATTTTACAACTGAGGATAAAAGAATGCCATTCTGAATAATCGGGGTGATGATAAAACCTGAAAATCTATCATTGGGTGAGAATTTATTTCTTCAATGTTATGTACAGGACCATGCATCAGAGCAGATGCCAGTAAGTTATTTTATGTAAACCTCATTAAAGGACCTACTTTTCACTGAAAAAGGACATTGTGGTCTGACAATATTCTGTAGTTTTATACATTTCCCCACATATGTGTCTAGAAAAAAACATTATAAAAATGCACACAGTACAAATAATGTTGAACTGTAAAGAGCAAGATATGCGGACATACATGTATACATACTTGCTGATTATTCATACAATAACTTTAAACTTCATTAATTTTACAACTGTAGCTTCACAATAATAAAATTGGTAGCCTACTAACGCAAATACTGTACATGTTGGAACAACCAGGAAATCATATTTTACTAGAGAAACCATTATTCTAAATATTTTGTAAGAATTTCTGTGATTTAATGACAAATAAAAAACAATATTATAGTTAGTCCCCCACATTGCAATGTTGCTAAAAAAAAGGGTGATGAGTTGTCATTTTTACCCACAAATGTCTTCATCAATTTACACTTCCTTAAAGTGCTGAAATCAAAACATCACCTTTCACATGGCTACTTTCATAACCATTTACCTTCATTAAACAGCTACCCCTGCAATTTGAAAAAAACAGGGATATCAGTTTTGTAATCATGGTTTAAATTTCATTAGACATAATATGCTCACTGTTTTACATAAAAACATGCACAAACTGTCTCATAAATAATATGCAAGTTGTGTTGAAATATATTCATCTTGAAAAAATCATTCAAAATCAGTGATCAAAATAAGAGCGTGGTCCAGTTTTAAATCAACAGATGGACGTTTTCCAAAGGCTCAGATTAGATGCAGTGCATTAGGAAAGCAATCAGTCAGTGACTATATAGTGCCATGGCTGCTGCACCAATTTGGTACGTTTGTCACCAAAAAATGCTACTTTTACAATTTAGCTTTGAGCCTCTGCAGCGGAAGGTCCTGTCATTTATGGAAAACTGAATAACTATCAACCATGTTGTCATTACGATATGTGTCAATACACTTGTGGCACCACCTGTTATGACAGATTGTAGCTTAGAGTTATAGTGCAACAGTAATCTGTCATGCTATCAGCTTCTTCATTGTTTATCAAACTTGTCCAACTCTTTCACAAAGATAAGATGGTCCTCAGGCGACTTTCCATGTGTTTTGCAAAGGTGCAATTTGATTGCATGTTTGCTCACAAATGTCCGATTGCACAGTTTGCATTGATATATTGAGCCAGTGTCTTCTTCTGTCAGTCCAGAGGTACTAAAAGTCTTGTCCTCTATTCTGCTGACTGCTTGCTGCTCGATTAAATCTATGGAAAGCTTGGAGAGGTCCTTCAGGGTAAACCCGAGGTGGGACTCCAAATGGTGAATGTAGGAAGAAGGAGTTCTGAACTGGGAAGCACAGTCACCGCACAAAAACAGGGGTTGGCCAGACTCCATATTTTTAAGGAACTTTGTGCCTCCTGTCCGCTTTAACTGGTATTTTACATTGGCCAGCCAATGTGAGATAGTAGTCATGGAGAGCCCAGTGAATTTACAGATGTGGACACGTTCCTGGGGTCCCAAGTCACTGACCACCAACTTTCCGTCAGCAGTCTCTCTAAGACTAGAGACAAACTGGGCCTGGAGAATCAGGAGGTGCTGAGGATTCCAGTTCGACTGTCGGCCCTTCCGTCTTTGGATGGGAGACAACTCCTCCAAACTGTCCTCAAAAGTACAGCCATCAAGGTCTGATTTCTCAGAGATGGAAGAAGGGGTCGTAGACTTTGGTGTCAAACGGCCTGTCAGGTTTTTTACCATGTCTGAAATATCCATCAAAGCATTCTCCCGAAGGAGCGGAGATGAAGACTGTGAGAAATCTTTGAAGGTCGGTTTGCTGTTGTTTACGCTGCCGTTGTTTGGTGTAGAAGCATGCGTAGGTGTACTTCCATTGGTGTTTTTGGATTTAGTTAAGTCAATGGGCTGCTCATCATCATCACAGTACTGACTCACAGGCTCGGCTGACTTAACGTGAGCAGAGCTGCTGTTGACCTTATAAAGCATCGCAAAGGGATCTACAAAGGGGGTGGCCACCTTTGCAGCTTTTCCCAAGTGGTTGTTCATGATAGACTGCAAAGCACTGAGAGGGTTGACTAGTGGTTGTTCATGTGAGTGGTCAGTGATGATGCTCAGGTTATTGCAGCCATTGCTTACAGGCTTTTTTGGTGAATCAACTTCACTTTTTATCTGTGTCTCTATTTTACTCGCTGTCTGCTCTTCTTTGCCTCTCAACTCAGTCTGGTCCTCTACTACAGTGTTTTTCACTGCTCTTGAGATGCTTTCTGGATTGGGTGAAACCTGTTTATCCTTAAGATTTGGCAATGGAGACTTTAGAGACCTGCACTTACTCTGTACAGGTCTTTCCTCTTTTTCACTTTTTACTGAAGTTTTCCCTGTCACTTTCTCAACTAGCTCCTCCATGGCCAACACATTGCTCTTGTGACTTGGTGGTGGAGAGGGGCTATTTGGTGAATGGATCAGAGAGCTTAATTCAGAAGACAGTACCTTCAAACTCTTGCTGCTGAATAGAGGTTGAACTTGTGCACATGATGGAAAGGTAGACTTCAAGGATCCATGGAGTTGATAGGCGGCATGAATGCTGGGGTATCCACCCCAGGTTGGTGTGCCTGTTTGGGCCTTGCTGATTGCACTTGAAACTGTATTCTCTAAAGACTTTAGAATGTCCAAGCCACCTTTAGGTGCCTCTTCCAAGTCTTCTTCTCTCAGATATTGGTAAGATCTGGCCTTTTTAGGTTTGTCAGCTTTTTCAGAAGGATCTTCTTTCTCCTCTTTTATTTTTTTTTCTGGTTCCATCCCTTCCATTTGCTCCTCCTCTGCCTCTTCAACTTTCATTTCTTCGTTTTTCTCCTCAGGGCTAGTGGGCTGCAATGGGGAGTCAGCTTGTGACTTCCCATTAGGTGGTGGGAGTCGTGTTGTAGTCGGTGGCAGAGGAATTGACTGAAATTTCTCCTCAATGACAGGATCAAAAACTAACTGCTTACCCTTTTTAGAGGCTGAATTGGTTACTTTGAGAAAGTGCCCTGTGACCATCATATGGGCTGTCAGTTGCTGCAAGGTGTCATGTGAACTACCACATTCCATGCATTTGAGAATTTGTGCCTTGCGTGCCTCAAACTGCCAAGTATAACTGGCACCATTTTGGTAACCGTATCGATTGTTTGGAGTGACATAAGGATTGGCCACTTTTTGGTCTTTGGGAGACTCTCCCGAGAGTATGCCAGATGAGACAGACTCTGGCGAGCTCGGGGACATCAAGTCTTGAAATGCTCTTTTTTTGGTTGGGGGTACCAGCTTTGAGGTGAGAGCAGGCATTGGTTCTTTTAGAGGCACTTTCTGATAGTGTTTTGTTTTGATCATATGAACACTGAGATCTTGCAAGGATTCAAAAGAATGGCCACAGTACATGCATTTAAGAACTTTTTGGGCATCTTCTTTGCCTTCCATCTCCAGCAGAGAACGCTTACGTGGCTTGGACCACCTCCTGCTGCGATCATCCTCGGTATCCTTATTGTCATCCCGGTAGTGGCCTGTCTCGTTCATGTGCACCGTCAGGCCAACCAAAGTGTCATAGGCACCACTACAGTCCTTGCACCTGAACTTGCTGGCACCCGTAAACACAGGGCCATAGAGCTTATTGTTTTGCCTGTAAAGCTGCACTGTGCTGAAAAGGCTTGGCTCAGGAAGCAGTTGGTATGGGGTATGCTGAAAGGTTTTGGCCAACGCTGCCTGGTGCCAGTCATAAGCTAATCCTCCTGGGCTTCCAGAGCTTACACTGGTGCCACTGTTGCTTGACACTGCTCTGGTGGTCGTACTGCTGATGGTAATATTAGTGGTAGCTGAGGCATTGCTGGTGCTACATCTGCTCTTCAGATGGATGCTGCCTGGGCTGTGACTGTTGAGGAATCCATTATTCCCTTTGTGTTTGCTTCCATTGTCAATGGTGGCTGCGTACTTGTTCCCTTGTTTACTTTTCAGCATGTCCAGAGCAATGCTGGACCAGGAGGCATCCGAGATCAGGTTTGCATAGACAGTTTTCATTTTGGCCAGACTGTCCTGTAGCGAGAGGCCATTGATGGGCTCTGTGCTCTCCTCTTGCTTCTCCTCTACCTTGTCCTGATCAATGAGGGGGGACGTGGTCTTAAGGTCCACCAGATGATCGCTGGTGGTGCTGAGTGGAGAGGCGTACCCAGCGTCTGGGTTAGTGCCATTGCTGAGTGGAGAGTTTTGGCAGCTATAACGATCACCTGCGTCTTCATCATCATTGAACAGATAGTCTGCGTCTTCTTGACCATCCAGGGAAAGGCCGTCATCCTGCAGATGTTCCTCTTCACCAATCTTATCCACTTTAAACTCATCCTCAGATCCATAAACTAGAAAACACAAAAAGAGCAAAAAGTGCCATTAGATATTGTTTATACATATATTTTTTATTTATTAGAATAACACAAATTATGTATCTAGAACTTACTATATGAAGGTATCTGCAATAATCCTAAAGAATTTTTTGTCAATTTTCACAGCAGAAGACAAAATTTTGCAATAATAAAGTGGCAAACATCCATATCTTGACAATGACAAATAGTCCTCTTCACTGCGCTGCCTAATGAAGCTATTGAACACTACAGCTCAGCAAGGGTAGAGAGCAGAGATGAGCCACAGACATGTTTCTGCTTAGTTTAAAAAGTGTACACAAGCAAAAATGTAAATCATACAAAGAACAAATCCTTAGCAGAGATGATACTTATTAATCATGTGGTGAGATCTGTTACTTCCCAATATAGATGCAGACATTTTTGTCTCTTCACAATTGAAAAAAGAAAGATAAGAAAAAAAAATGTCTCTCTGATTGCTCTGTTAACAACTCACTTTGATGTTTCCTTCCCAACATATGCTGAATGCTCACAATGGATTAATAAGATGAATTTACTGCATATGTGCAAACATTTCAGTATATTCATCAACTCTATAAAAAAAATCAGCAAATTTAAAAGCCAGAGTAGCAACCAGCCTCTGTGTAGAGTATTTCATTGTCTATTTTGCTGCTGTATAGTGACCACAGATCTGTGTCTAACATTGATTTGCTCGATTCTTCCAACATGCAACACATACTATAGATTCCCAAGTAAGAGATAGTGGAGAAAAATGCCAGCTGCATCAGCCTTGCCAAGCCATGGTTGGCTGGAGTCAACTTGGCATCGGCTGTGGAAGTCCTCACAGCGTGATGCAAGGAAACGGCCAGTGGACATGACAAGCCGTGTTGTTACTGTCTATGCTCCCAGAGTACTCACAGTTTCAAGTGTGCCATTTTAAAAGAAGAGAGAGAGTTAAAGTATCAGTGGAAAATGGCTGCCCACTCTCAGTAACTGTCAACAATTTTTACAAATCATTTGTTTTCTAAAATTATAAAATCTGCATTATACATCAGATGCCCAAAACCCCCAAACATAAGACATTTGCAAGAATAATTATCTCTAATCGTAGAGAGATAAAAGGGTTTACATATGATCCTGGAGCCATATTAAGAGAGAAACATTGCAAAGAATAAGGGAGAGGGGGGAATGGAGGGTTAAATATGCTAAGGCAGCTCCCCCAATCCATTCCCTCATAAGATGCTTGTCTGAGGTGCCAGAATCAGTCTCCAGTGAGGAGGCAGATGTGCTGTCAGCTTCAAACAGCATGTAGCTCTCTATCCCATAATCGGAATGGACATAATACCTGATGTTTGTGAGGTGCCAGTTACTGCTGCCTGGGAAAAGCTGGAGGTCCAACAGCTGCAACTCTCAGAGTTGTACGTGTGTGAAACTGTGTGTGTGAGAATGTACACGCTGAAATGTACAGCCTTTCCTCTTCTTAATTAAACTATTCCTGTGCTAGTTTTTCTCTTAACTGCAAGCTTGTAATTATATGCGGGTTCCACTTTCACTTGAGTTGGTCACCAAATTAGAAGATTTTAACCTTTGCAAATGCAGCTGCACAGCTTTCTTTCAACCTGTCTCGTCCTCCCCGTCAAGATGCAGCCCACAGTATTGAAATAAATGCAAAACCGAACCTATTCAAAATCAATGTGGTGAGAGTAGTTAAAGACAAAGCCGCCAAGCTGACAAAGTGAGAGAAACCTGACAGCAGTACAAACACACACACACACACATGTACACACTGAGAGCACACTGACACTAAATTCTAGTCTTTCCCTGCCATCCTCCATATGTTTCCTTGACAGGCATCAGTGTCAGGAGTGTGTCAGTGTCAGCCCGAGGTGTCAGTGTCCACGCAAACAAGCCAGAGAAGAGGTGGGAGGGGAAAGTAACAACAACAAACACAAGTCAGCCATTTTTTTTTTTTTCAACCCCTTGCACGAAGCCTCCTCCTTCACCATCTGTGTCAGAAAAGCTGCGGGTGCCACCGCCGGCTAATAAGGCAATCAGAGATGGAAAAGATGCTGACATGGCGGCTTTCGAGCGTCACTCAGAACAAAAGAGGAAGAGGAGAGGGAGGGAGCGAGGGATAGGGAGGGGATTAAAACGGGGGTGGTGGGGAGGAGTGGGGGAAGGTGTCTGTTGTGGTTGTCAGTCAAAAACGTAAGCCCACTTTGTGCTGTCAGGGAGGATAGGGAAGAGAGGGGAAGTTTTGAAAAGAGAGGAGAAAAGATATGTTTAGGCCAGCGAACAAGAGGTGTGTGTGTGTGTGTGTGTACGTGCATATTTAACAGCAAAAAAACAAGACAGGGAAACAAGTTAAACTGCATCCAACAAACTAAGAACAAGATCAGGAGAAATAAAGCAGTGAAATGTATGCTATGTGATGTGCACAAGTTTATAAGTGTGTGCAAGGTGTAGCTGATCACTTGTCTGTGTGTGTCAAGTGTTACAGCATGTCAAGTGCATGCAGGGATGCAATGTTGCTGGCGGGGGGAAGGCAAAGCCATCTGTGTCTGGAGAGGAGCCTGTCACTCTTGTTGTGCCCAGAGTCCAGGATTTCTAGCTGCAGACAGGTGACACCACAGTAGGACACACCCCCCCCCCGTCACACACACACACACACACACACACACACACACACACACACACACACACACACACACACACACACACACACACCTGTCCCCCAAACTGCAACCCTCCCCCAAGGCAGGAAGCTGTGTGAGGTCCACACACAGATGCACACGCACAGGTTGAGAAAACAATCTCCTTGCTCCCGAAGCACATGTAACACACATGCATGGATCATGCAAACATGTACACATATCTGGAGTAGGCCCTGATATAGAACCTCAATACTTTCTAACTGAAAATGTGTACATAGCAATGAGTACCAAAAGTTGGCATTCAATATATGGTCAGATTCACAAGCTTGTTTTTACATTTTCTAATCGGAAAAAAAAAGATTTATTGATTTAAATCATTCTGCCAATTTGGCACTGAACTTTATTGAGGTTCAGTTTTTGTGTGTCTGCATTAATTAAGAAATGTAACATTTGAGTCATTTTTTTCTTTTTTAAATAAATAAATAAATCCTCAAAGTAAGGTATCAAAAAAGTAAAAAAGAACATTTGGTATTTCATCACCAACAGTATCAGAAATTTAAAATACAACACACAGCCCGAACTTGCCTGGACGCACATGCTCATTTCAACTGTGCCAATTAGTTGAACGAATTTGTAAAACAGAGAATTCATTTTCAATTTAAAGCTATGACTTTGATTGCCCAATAACACAAAATGGTAAAATAAGTTTGCATTATAGTGACAAATCCAGCAGCACTTGGTTGGTGTCAGACCTACTGACCAGTTCTCAGAGATTAAAACGAGACTGGGTGAGACCCCTTCTTTCTCATACACACCCACTTTCCCCTCTAAACCTTCTTCATTTATTCATGTTGTCTCGGAGAAGAGGGCAATCCTGGCTCTCATTTGCAGTGCTAATGTCCAATTCCGCCAGCTTTCACCCTGCTGATTTACCCCGCGTAGCCGGGCGCTGCATTCAGAGCGGGGCGGCCGGCGAGGCTCACACCGTTTAGTGGCCCTTCAAAATGGGAGCTCTGGTGTGGCAGTCTTATTTCTCTCTCCCGTTTCGCTTTGTCACCGGCCCCTCCATTCCCTGCCACTCACCTCTGATGGCTTTGGACAGGCCTGATCAGTGTGTGTCATTGACCTGTACGACGTGCATGAGTGTGTGTGTGTTTCAGCAGAGAGAAGGCTGTAAATAAAATGACATTATTATTTCCTCTGTCCTATCATGTAGAAAAGCCAATTATGGTAATGCTTAGTATGTCAGGCAATCTCTGTCTCTCTCTGCTCTCCCCAGTCCTCTCCAGTCTTGCTCTTTTCTATCTCCTCTCTTTCTCCAGAATAGCAAAGGCTGTGGTTTCATAGGACCTGACAGTCTTTGGACTACTCTGCCGACAATGTACACTGAGGCAAACTGGCACAGACCAAGAGTCTCCTCTCAGCTGCAAGACAAGTACCACACTAACAGAGCTTTTCATAGGATTCTGCATAACCAGTTACCGTCAGAAGGAATCGTTTGAGATCTACATTGTCAAAATGATTAGGAAGTTGGTTAAATTATAAACTGGGGACTGGATTTCACTTTGCCGCTTAAATTGAGGAGCTAACCGCCCCCTAACACAGTGCAGAGCTACGTTGATAAGTGAAGCCGTGCACGGTTACCATGTATTAGCCATAATTTAACCCGCAACTTGCTTGACCGGACATGAAAAAGCCCACGTAACAGCTCCCCTCCGTGGCCCCACCCTCCGCTAACCCACATGGAATAGTCCACCATATGGCACAACAGCTCCGGGGCTTCTAATAGCTTGTGTGTCGTACAAATCCACCTTCTCAGATTCCACGACTCTTCCGGTTGGGAGAGAAAAACAGCCAGTAAAGTCTGCTCTTCCTACTGGTAGCTGTCTTCAGACACCATTTTGAATTTTATTATTTCTTAATTGTTACTGCAGACTTTGCGTCATTGCTTTGGATTCTTTAGAAAATCTGAATTACAAAAAAATGACCTTTTCTGAATCTTTTGCCTGCCCTGAGGGCTTTCACATATGTTTCCAAGTAATTTGCAATTACATGAACTCATATTATGCTAATATCCTTTTTAAATGGGTCACATAGACAGTGCATTTTACCTCTGGCTCAGCTTCATTAGACCACTATGAGTACAATATGTGTAGATACGCTGAGTGTGACCGAGTAAGAGCAAATGATGCTCACAGAAGAGATCAGTGATGAAAGAAAACAATAAATCTGGAGAGCTGTGGCCATTTTCTTCAAAAGGAAATGATTTCCAGTTCTTTCTTGAATTGTTTTGCAAGTTTCTCCTCCTCTTTTTTTCCCTCTTTCTTCTTTTTTCACCGCTGTTTGTTCAGATCTCCCGCGAGCCAGTTTCGACACGCCATGACAGTGACTGTGGTCTATAAATCACCTTTTCCCTGAACTGTCAGTGCCTGCTTGCTCTGAGATGAAACAACAGCCATTAGATCATCGGCGCGGCAGATTCCAGCCTTTTCCGCTCTGCGTTTCAGCCAAAACCCCCCACGCCCAACAATCGAACGTTTCTCTGGTGCTGCACACCATCTGGTTTGTTTTCAGGCAAAGTACAGATTCAGATAATGCATTACTAATGCTAATTAAAGATGATGCGAAGTGCGATTTACACAACCCAATGCCAAGCGCTGACTCAATGTAGGCTGCATCCGACAGATGCCATTTGTTAAACAGATTCTTTTAGAGAAAATATTGTCAGTTTCCTTACCATCCATAAGGAGTGTCTAAACTAAGATTTCAGTATCCATATTGTCGTAATCTCCTAGGGTGGTTTTACACTTTGCCGGACGACACACATCTTTAATTATATACAATGTTCTGTTTTGGATGAATCAAGGGTGGCCGTTACATGACAGAAATGTGTTCTGTTTAAATCGGAAGAGAATGAATCACAAAACTAACCAGCTACCGACACAGAATCACCCATTCTTCAGAGATGCCGTCTTTTGAATTCACCTGCATTGCCCCTGACGGTGGAGCTTCCCCCGACTAAACAACAGCTGCTCCCATCGCCTAGCAACAACCAGTTGATGGATGACCCCAAAGATGGATAATTACCATAAATCACTATGGTTGTGTGGAGAATAGAAGCAGAAAATCATTGTCGGAAAAACAGGCTGAACCACAGTTTAAAGCAAGTGTGCCTGGTGTTTAGGCTAACTTTGTCTCTCATGAATTTGTTGAATTGTAGTCGTCAGTAGATTCCCCGGTTGGCAAGAACGGGTTGTGAACCACATCCAAAGTGGCACTGGATTTGTCTACTGGGCTCATTTTGAGCTTTTCTTAAGAGTGGCCAGTGTTTCAGACTGTATGAATAGGGTCTGTAAAATGAAACCTGATGAAATGACTCACTGGACAAAACCTGTCCTGAAGGAGTAGGGACAAAGAAAACAAAGTGGGCAGTGGAAGGAAGAAAGGAAACGGCAAAGAATGAATGATGGCAACAATGATGCGTTTAGTGCTGCAAAGAAGACGAGGAGGGGGGGAGGGGAGGAGAAGAAAGCACAAAGAGGAAGTGTGTTTACAGTCTGAACATACGTGTTTATTTATGCACTGTGTGTGAGTGAGTGTGTTGGGGGGCAGACGAAGACGGTGAGATACAGGGTAAGGATTTTTTTTTTTAAAGGAGAAAATGAGAGGGCACAGGGCCAACACAGGGTCACAACCCAACCAGTTCAGTCTAGCCGAGTCCGGTTGCACAATAAGCCATCAATCAACCTTCTCCACGGTGTCAGACCTCCCCTCAATTCACAGAGGCCATCCACTTTGTACACTGCTGAGGCACAAAACACAGAGAGGGAAAAAAGACGGAGAGAGAGGGAAAAGAGTACATGCACACACGTGTCGACACACACACACTGTTGTACGAATCTGATCCTTTACTCTCCGTGGAAGGAGGCCCCTTAACGACCCACTCGCACCAGAAAATGACACGGTGAAATTCATCCATGTCTTTGCAAAATGTGTGGTTCTCTGAGCTTTCTAGGACTAAACACTTACAGGGCTAGCTGGTGATCTGCCAGAGCCGTAACCTCTCACAAGCTAGCCAGCCAAAGGAAGTGCTAACGCTAGTCACTAACAATAGCTCTCAGGGCTTCGTTCTACTTTCTCTACAATCGGCTGTTAACTGGCCCTGCTATTTAAAAAAATAATTGTATTCAATAAAGAGTCATCCAAAGAAGGAGAAAGCGCTCTGACCTAGCCAGCTTGTTAACTCAAGAAATAAAAATCCTCTTTTGAGGAGCAGATTTAATAGCGAATGGGGGCAACACAGCTAGGCTACGTTAGCTTAGTAAGGTTTGCTGAAGTTGAACTTGAATTTGAGCAGATTCATTTTGCAACTCTACTGACTGGAAGTTTTGCCGTTTTAAAAGTAGTGTGACTACTGGGCAGTCTGACAGATGGGTGGCACAAGCACACACACACACACACACACACACACACACACACACACACACACACACACACACACACACACACACACACACACACACACACACACACACACACACACACACACACACACACACACACACACACACACACACACACACACACACACACACACACACAGACAATGTTGTCT
Organism: Cottus gobio; assembly: GCA_023566465.1. Taxonomy (NCBI): domain Eukaryota; kingdom Metazoa; phylum Chordata; class Actinopteri; order Perciformes; family Cottidae; genus Cottus; species Cottus gobio. The sequence goes on from CM042231.1 coordinate 12,981,185, forward strand.
TTCTGCATCAAACATTTCATCAGCTGCTCTCGACCCTTATCTACTTCATGAAAAGACATTCAAAATAAACCGCGGACTAGATAAGCAACACTGAACACAAGAATGCAGAGGACTACGTGAGACTACGTGAGAACATGACCTCAGAGACAGACAAAGAAATCAGAACTTTAAAAACCATAAAGTCACTTCAGGGAAATTAAATAGAACCACAAACCCTAAGGGCAGGAAGCTGCTCAGGACAACCAAATGTCCTCAAACATTTTAGTGCTTTTAACCGCACGTGTCACAGGGGAAATTCCAGAAATTGTGCACCATCAAAACTGTTATCCTTTATGCATCGCCACATTTTCTATTTTATTCTGCCCACTCAAGTGACGAGGTAGTACCAAAGCATGGCGCTCCATTAAACAAAGTTCTCCTGTTTCATTTCAACACTAGTTTAGGATTTAAAGCCATGATGAATAGAACATGGGTGTAACAAAAAACGAAAAACAACAAAAGCATAACCACACAACAGTTTGGAGTGTGTATGTGTGCTTTGTGTAGAGCTTTTTTTCTCCCTTTCCTGATGACCATGGCAATAAAGTGACAAAAGAAGAAATTATGGGAGGGAGGAGGGATTAGGAGCTGAGAAAAGGTCCCTGGAGAAAGTCAGTAAATTATGTACTGGGCTCTCAAAGTGGACTAGTATCAGTAGCCATCTCAGCCTGATTGCGTCTGTGTGCGACTATGCATGCCTGTGTGTGTGTGTGTGTGTGTGTGTGTGTGAGCGAACAATGGCTATGAACAGCTTCACAGTCAGAGAGAGAGGCAGGAAGAGAGGAAGCAATCCTTCAACAGAGCACAATATCAGACTGCGGACAGACAACGAACGGCTGGAAGGTTCTGGAAAACGAGAGAAGCCTGCCTCCCTCACATTTCAGCTCCAAACGTCGCCTCCCAAAGTGCCCTCCATCTAACACTAACACGCACACACTCACACACACACATAAATGGCACCATAACTCTATATCCGCAATCAATCTGGGCTATGAAGACACATCCATCTCCAGTAATGTTAATGGGAGGGTTTTGGTGGTTGGAGGGGGTGGAGTACAGGGGTAAAACAGAGGGTATGCGACTGCAGGGCTGACCTCAGAGCAGTGTGAGGTAATAGGGGCTGTGTGTGCGTGTGTAATAGAGACAGTAAATGAATACAAAGCGAGAAAAGAGCTGCGTGCATTTGTGCGTACAGTTGTGTATTTGTCTGCATGTCAGGGGGTCAGGTGTGTGTGCGTCAGTGTGTGTGGGAGAGAGACTGATGGCTGTCAGCTTGCATCTGGCAGAGAAAATAAATTAGGCTTATGAAGACAAATGAACAGGCTATGGAAAGAGTAAACGGGGGTGGAGGGGGATCATGACAGAGAGAGTGTAGAGCGAAGGGAAGGAATGAAGAGGAGGGAGACATAATGAAGGAGAAAAGAAGGATATTGTGAGTATGTGGTGGCATGGATATGAAAGGAAGGAGATGGAGCGGCGTTGCCAACTAAGAGAGTTCCTTTCGGCAGCCAGTGACCGTTCATTAAGAAGGACGGGCACACAGACAAGCCTGCTGCTGGCAACAGGAGAAGCTTTGGCATGCGGCTTCCCTGCCTACAAGGGAAACATATATGTGGGTGTATGTGTGGATATGTGTGTTTGTGGGTCCAATGCCAGCACGTTAAAAATCACGAAAATATATTTCTTTGCTTTAGTTTAGCATTTTTACAAGACTCTTCAAGCAAAGAATAAAGCTTTTAAAGCCACAATGCACCTTGGATATAATGAGTTGTATCTGTGCTGGAAATGCCTCTCAGTGTGTGTTTCCTGTGCTTGTGTGTTGGTGTCAGCGTGTATCCATGTGTGCTCTATCTCCGCAGATTTGTCAGTGTCTATCCCTTGACACACTCCCCTCGTTGCGAGTGGAGGAGAGCTCTCGGGGGGCTTTGTCACGCGGCGGTCTGTTCTTTTCCTGAGGCCTGGCGCCCCTCGTTTGATAAATGACACATGTCATTCTGTCAGCCCCTGCCATCCGGGCTGGGAGGCCCCTAGCTGATGTATGGCCGCCCGGGCTAAAGGAAATCAGAGTGTTTTGGCAGCGCCCTGAGAACATGGCCTCTTATAAGGGGTATGTGTCTGTGTGTTTGTGCCTGTCTGTCTGTGATACTGAGTGCATGTTTAATTGTGTGTGTGTGTGTGTGTGTGTGTGTGTGTGTGTGTGTACCTATTAGTGAGTGTCTGTGTGCATGTGCATGTGTGCGTGCGTGTGCTTGCTCTCAACCTGTCAGGCGGACGGGCAGAGAGAGACAAATCATCGTCATGGCCGCCCCAGCTGTTCCCCAAATTTGGTGCGAGGAGGAGAGCGAGGGATAAAATCCTGTTGTTTGAGTTTTAAACGACTGATGCTTCCCAGAAACGGGACTGAGTGAGAGGACAAGCGGAGCTGAGCACACACAAACACACACATATACACACACAAGCTGAATCAAAACCCCAATAGGAATCAAGCCAATCCCAGAAGGAAGCAACAGACAGCCGGAGTGGATTTCTTGATAACAAACATGTGCGTACACAGGCGTAAACACACATGCTTCAGACGTACGCATATGTAAACACATGAACACAAACTTTGGACATGGCATTTGCACCTTAATCGGCATACAAAAACGCTGACAGGCAGTCAGGCAATACAAAACCATAACCATGTTTAAAGAAGACGAGGTGTCATATATATATAAAGAAAATAAAAAAACTGCACATTTCATCGTTCTAGCAAACCTCGCTAGTATCGTTGGTTCTCAAAACATCCTCACTAAACTATCTCAAGGTCCAGGCGATCCTCACAGCCACACACCAAACATATGCACAGACATTTCCCTGGTGGAGGACATTCCCACCTGGAGGTTGTGAACTCTGTATGACCCGGTTTGATTGGGCCGAACTCCCTCCCTCCCCCTCCTCCTCTCCCACGGAAAAGAAGCAGAGCGTCATTAAGCTGTGAGTGATGAGTGGCAGCCATGGGTGACATCCTCCCCTCTCTCTTTCTCTCTCCTCCACTATCCAACTGCTTTCACTGTCTCTCTCTCTTTCGCCCTTTTTTTCTTCTCCATTGCCTTGATACTTCTCTCTCTCGCTTTATTCACCTCTCTCTCCATCCCTCAACCCCTCAAGTAATTTCTCTTTCACTCCTCTGTTGCTTTGCCTCCTCTTTTTCCACTCCCTCATTCCTCCCTCCTTCGCCCCCTCTTCTCTCCCTGGTTCTTTTTTGTCTGCTGTCACTCTCTTTTTCTCCCCTCTTTTTCACCCCTTAATGCCCCTCCTCTCTCTCTCTCTCTCTCTCTCACACACACACACACACACACACACACACACACACAATAGGGCCTCACTCAGTCTTGTCTAGCTCTCTGGCCCCGGTCATGTAGACACTCAGCTCCTCCATACATAATAGATCCCAAATATCCAGAGGAGGGGGTTCACATTATCACCCGCTCAGGATTGTGCCATCAGCACTGCTTCCACAGTAGCTCCACTGTCTGGCACCGCGAGGCCGACTGTAGATTTAAAATAGTTTTAATGAATATGTGAAAATGTCTTTTTTAACCAACTTCTATTCAGACAGGCTCGTCCAGTCGCGTGTGTTAATTTCCTGTCCCAAGGAGGGCACTTTTAACGGCTTAGCACAAGTTTTCAAGCTTTTACAGTAGGTGTTTGGAACTTTTATAATTGAACCTCAAAGCATAATGTCACATCTTGTCTTTTTGGAAGTAAGCTGCAAATGTCCTGGATCGACCCAAAAGGCAGCCTTGTAATACCTTGTAACACTCTGTACCTCAGAAAATAAATACACAAAACAATTTGCATTCAATTCAGATTGCTATAAAACGGGTGAGCATTTATGCTCAAAAGTCCATTTTAAAAATAGAATTGAGAGTATTCTCGCCTCTCTTTGGCTGTTGTACATCGTGGTGAAGTTACTGGAGGAGAAAGTGGAAGGAGATAATTGACTGAACTTGATGTTAATCAGTGTGAATCATTCTGCTCCTTGATCTTGTTTAGTTAGACCGAGTTTAATTAACCAATCCTGACATGCACATTCTCCCTACTGACAAACGCTTCGCCCTGTGCACACAAAAGAAACTTAACATTACACATCGTGTTCGGTGCTTCTTGTGTAAATATAGTAACTACACAAATTAACATAGCTGTTAATTATGTTGTTGTCATTTTACAGCCGGTCCAAAAGCAGGTTGAGAGCTGCACACTCTTCTTCCTGTTGCTGGGTAGAAGAATGATTGAACTCACGTTGACATGCAACGTAAACTTTCACCAATCAGTTTGTATACTTCTGCTGTTTTAATAAATGATGATGAAAGTGCATTCATCTGACCTTTTTCACAATGCATGTTGTTTATGCCGTTATTAATGTGTTCCATGTGCACATAAATCAACAATGATTTATGATGCATCATGCCTCTAAAATGTAAGCTATTGTTTTGAATATAAAAATGCCAAACATTCACAAGTTCCTGCTTCTCAGTTGCGATGATTTGCCACTTTCCTAATCTTTTATGAAAGCAAACAGAATATTTGGGGGTTTTGAGTTGTTGGTCTGAGAAAACAGGCAACATTTGGGCTTTGGGAGGTTGTGATTGAAACTATACATTATCTTCCCGAATTTTATGAACCAAAGAATTTATTGAATATACATATATATTATATGTATATATATATATATATATATATATATATATATATATATCAATGTAAATATTGTGAACCGAGTCATAACTTTGAACTTCCAGTTTAATGTGTACGTACACTGTAACTTTCTCTCGGTACATTTTCTGTTTCCTAGATCAGCAGGTATTGTAAAAACAGAGAAGTTTAAGTACGAGGCTCCAACTATGAGGCAAGGCAGAGAAGAAGTGACAAACTAAGAAGATGGAGATGGAAAACAGCAGTTTAGTAAAAATAAAAGTACGTCACACCTAGAAATGAGTCATACACAATGGGAATGTGTCTTTGAATGTAAGAAGAAATGAATTACAAATATACTGTCAGTAATTACCAAGTTGACAAAAATAGTATATATATATAATACTACCTAATAGACATAAATGGAGATCCAGAAGCCAAGAAGACAATATTTTGCATAAGGGAGCAAACGCATCCATAAATAGTGGCTATACAGACAAGGTAGAGGAATGTATTCTTTTCAATTGTCTAATAAAAGTAGTAAATAAAGTAAAAGTAGCATCTACTGCCTAATGTCACATTTCTGCATCAGTATAATAATACAATACATAAATCAAAGTACTGCATTTAAAAATTAACTTCAATTAAAGTACAAAAAAGAAAAATGTACTCAAGTATCAAAAATAAAAGTACTCATAATGCAGGCCCCATCAGTCATCAAAGGTATATAATGGATTATTATATAGATGATCACCGGTGTGTAAGCATCATTTTAATGGTTCAACCAATCAAAGATCAATCAATCTGCAACTTCTAGCCTCAGTTCTCTGTAGCTCCTTATCCCGCCCATAACTAACGGTCTAAGCCCGCCCATTTTTTAGCGGTCCAATCAAATGCAAAAGATTTCATTTAAAATCCCTTTTTGTACAGTGTTAAAAAACTCTGTTTCACTGGGGAATACTCACAGTACAGATTAATTATTATTAATATTAATAACGCTCTATCTTCCATTGCTTTGCCAGTTTTAAAAGGTCTCGTCTGTACGGTAAATATTAAGTGACAGCCAGCAGGTGGTTAGCTTAGCTTAGCATTAAGTCTAGAAACAGCTAGCATTGCTCCGTTCAATGGTGACAAAGCTCAAGCTCAATAATTAACACATCATTAGTTTTATCTGTAAAAAATAAAGTGCAAAGATGATGCGCTGGAGGCGGATGGACCAGAGCTAGACAAGTAAACAGGACAACATCGCAGACAGGCAGAGATAGGTGATCACAAACAGATGCTCAGGTGGACAGCGAGTTCCACGGGAAGAGCCGGTCTGCTGAGTGACGAGAGAGACACACTGACAGGGGAGACGTCCGGGTGTTCAAGAGCCCTCCCGCTGTTCTCTCTGAGACAGACGACTTAGAGGGACAGAGCTGAGCTTATACCCCCCTGTGATTGTCACCGTCTGAGACAACGCGGCGGCTCAGGGAAGATTTGGGAGGAACTTTTGGAGGCAGCATGTGGTGTTGTTGAATCGACTGGGATCCAGAGACGTTACATCCCTTCTCAACCGCCCGTCAAGCAGGAACACTGTTAAGTAATTACTTTGTGTAACCCCCGTGAAAATTGTGGTTGATGGGTTTCTTTTAAATGTAAGAGTAAAGAAAACTAAAAAGCACACAATGTGCTTTGAGTCCTGTAACATAATTTATGGGACTGGAAACAGTCTTGGAAAATATGTGACAGTCATGTGTTTAGACTTCAAAGAAGATGACACATGATTTAACTGCCCTGTGACCGTTCACATTTTTACAACAACAAGAAGTGTGACTGCTGGAAGTCGCTGAAATCAAACTATTGCAAAAGGAGGCTCTTGAAATGTGAGAACGAGGCCAGCGGGCCTGAAAGGGTATATATTACGCTCTCCTTTTCAGATGTCGAGTTCATGTTCTTGTAACCAGTTCACTGACTCTTGAGCATCCGGAGAGAGAGAGAGAGAGAGAGAGAGAGAGAGAGAGAGAGAGAGAGAGAGAGAGAGAGAGAGAGAGAGAGAGAGAGAGAGAGAGAGAGAGAGAGAGAGAGAGAGAGAGAGAGAGAGAGAGAGAGAGAGAACGATAGATGAGGGGGAGAGACAGGGAGGAAGATGAAAGAAAATATGAGCAGGGTAGAGGAGAATTGAGTCAGTAAGATAGAGATTGATGACAGATAGGAAGATGAGAAAAGGCTTACAGGGCGAGAGAGGGAGAGAGAGAGAGAAAGGAGGCCAGTAATCCCCCAAAAAATCGAGGCATGGGCTGATATAAAGATGAAGAGGGTGAGTGGAGGATGGCAGTGACACTAGGCCGGGCTGCAGCATGACCTTCCTAAGCGTCCGCTCTCAAGGACAAAGTGTCATCTGTTAACTGTATCCACTCCCAGATGGCTTATCTGCAGCAAAATAGTGACTAAAAATGATATTCATTGCTTCTAAACCCACCTTATCAGTTAAATAAACACTCCTTGGGGGATGAAAATGTCCGCCCCCTGACTTTTGTCCACTTACAGCGACTGTTGTTTATCCTGAGGCCTTTAATTCATGTAATAAAAACAAGTACCTTTATTTTTATGATATACAATACTGACTAGTTCTTGCCAACATGCTCCACATGCAAACAACCAAGGCTATCTTTAGAGCTATAAAACAATCTTTACCACTACCTGCTGCTTAGTTTGCATACGTTTGATTAATGTTTATGTACTCCTGATGTTTAAAGAGGGAATATATTCAGCGTACAGCTATCATGTACATAAGTATTCAAGCCCCTATCCAGCTTTTGCCTTGGCAACCACATTACAATAAATAAATACACAAATTGTATTTGTAAGCCTCCAGCCTTTTGAGGGTTGCCTTATAATTTGGTGTGAAGAATTGATGCAACTCTCCATTACAAAGTTTTAATTTCCCGTTCTGAACTTTAATGGAATTTCTGCTGAGATACAATATTCAGCCAAACGGTACGGCCGTAGTTAGAGCCTTGAAATGACTTATTTCTCTTAGCTAGATAGTTTCCACAATTGTTTCAGTCGTTACTGCACATTTGGCAAACAGTTGTTTGCTGCTGTGTTAATGCTCTGAATCCCATTGAGAGAACCGTTAAAGAAATTGACAGAAAGTTGACATCGTTAAAACTAGGGATGCTCTGATCCAACTTTTTCTCTGCTGATACCACTGATAAGGAAACTGTGTTTAATGTGGATTTGTCACATCTGGCCGATAACCGATCTGCTTATTTAGGTGAGTATAGTTAGTTATAATACTAATTGGATCGATGGCACCACGTGTTCTTTTATTCTGGGACCTATGAAGTCATCTTTAAGCAACAAGCTGACAAGGAGCTAGGTTTCTAACTAAAATTGTCAGCAGTTTCTTTTCTGGGATTATGGGAAGCCAACATGATGTGTACAAATCACCATAATTGAAAGAATGACACATATAATACTTTTAGGCAGAGAGCTACACTTTGAGATACGACTGAGACATCAATTCTGTATTACTGTGGCAGTCACATGACACTTTAGTGGTGAAAGTGGTTTCTGTGACCACACTTGGTACAACACATAATTTAATTATCAATAAATCAAATTAATTACATTTTTCTTCATTGTATAATATATAATAAAGAAGGAAATATGTGTTTATTTTTGTCTCTACATGTGCACTTAGCTCCAAGGATAAAACATATCTAATAATAATAATAAAAAAAATATATATATATACCTGGCAACAGCAAAGCAAGTGCAGCGTTGGCGTGCGTGTCTGCTGTATAACGCAGGCGCATGTAATCAGTGGCTAATAACACAATGGGAGTCGCTGCCCCACCGTAAATCAATGGGCAAAATAATTGCTAATACACTGGTTATCGATTAGCGTGCCCGCCATGCTCTCATTTTCTGGGGCGGCCGTGGCTAAGCGCTAAAGCAGTGACAAGGGTAAAGTGTTATTTCTCAAAAAGGCACAGAGACAGACAGCTGGGCAGGAAAGAAATGACTGCAGGGCCTCGGCAGTAATTCTTAATTGACACCTGTCAGAGCAATGGCAGCAGTCACAGCTGCCGCAAGAGAGCGTCTACCTGAGTCCTGTTCATCTGTCACTTTTAATACCTTTTCTTCACAGCCCTTCTTTCTCTCCCTTTGTTGTCTTCTTCCCTCTCACCCACACCCTCTCGTACCCATCCAGGCTTCAACCCAGATGTTCAAGGCCGGTTAACAGAAGCTGCACAACTTCCGGGCAGGGTCGTGCACGGCCTCCGGCGGCAACTCGCTCACTGTTTTTTCATTGTGTACTTTGTGGATCGAAGGCAGGTTTTCAGACTTAGCTTAACTGGCTGAGCTCTTGACCCAAGTATCAGCAATACGATGGAGCAAAAGTAGAAGTACTACGAGTAATTAAAACCTCAATGCGCCTGCTATGGTGGCCAAGTATCTCCAGCCTTATCTTGAGTATGATCACCACTGCATTTTACTGTGATTACTGCAGCAGGCGCCACCTCAGTGGCAATTTCTAAAAAAAAAAAGCCGATGGCGAGTAATTTCTGAGATCATTGAGGGAAACTGCAGTCTTTTTGGCTTTGGACGAATTAGATCACAGCAACTAACAATGGCTAACTCTGTCTCTCCATGGTGGCGTCTGTCTGGAGTATAAAGCACCAATCATGCAGGGACACACACGATACATACAAATACACTGGTAACATTACACTGGAATTCATGACTAAAACCATAAAGTGGATTTATGCGAAAGTACTTAGATGACAGACATATAAAACGGCTGTATTGCAAAGGAAACATGGGGAAACAACCGAAAACACACTCTAGACTGCAGGCTTCCCCGAGGACACACTGACCTCTGAGTGTACCCTGGACCTCCCGTCTTCTTGCCTTAAATCATCGCTTCCCATTTGTATCTTTTTTTTCTGCATTCTTTTCTTTCCTTTTTCCACACTTAGCCTAATTCCCTGTGTCTTCTCTTGTCTGAGTCTGACACAGCTTGAATCATCAGGAAACATTCAAATAAATGTTTGTGGGAAGAAGCAAATGTTTGGTTTCCCACAATCCCTTGCTGCTTTGTCGGAGCCGACAGAAATAGTGAAAATATTACAACCAGCTGGAACTTTCATTTTCTTCATAGTTACTTTTGAAGATGCCAAACATTAGATAGCTGTCTACATCATACATGAAATAAACTGAATATGTGTACAAGACATCTAAATATGTCACTTCTGGGTTTGTAAAATGATAACATTAATGCTAGCTTCTGACATTCTGTGGGCAAAGCAATTATCTATTAATCTGGAAAGTAATTGTCAGATTAATTGATTGTGAAAATAGTTAGTTGAAGCCTTATCCATGATGGACCGGATGAAAGCACACAGTCACATATGGTTGGATACAAGGGTTAATAAGTTTCACATATAAACGTGTAAAGCAATCAAACAAATATATTTCATAAACCCTAACCCTGGGATTTCACTTTCTTTTCACCCAACTGAATTTTACTCAAACACTTTGTGTGCATGCTTCGCAATAACCAACCGGTGGCCTAAACCCCTCAAGGATTCATTTTGTAAATGATGTCATTCCTGTTTTTATTTTCCATCCCCACTGTACATTGTGGCTTTTGTTGTGCAGCTGTTTTGAATCAACACCAAGATATCTTTGTGAATGGAAAACATACTGACTGAAAATCAGAGACAGTAAATACACAGGATGTGTTCAAAAGTGAGGGTGATACGGAGTTTTATTCATTGTTTTCTTTACTTCTTCTGTCGTGCTTGAGTGAAAATCCAGGTTTTCCTGCTTCCTCTGAACCTCATTAAGCTCCGGGGTAGTTTTACCTCGCTGCTGCAGCGCTGAGAGCCTTTACATCGTCACCCTGCTGCCGAGCCTAATTCCCACATATTTTCAATCCGACCCTCTCTTTTCCATAAGAGCAGTCATCGATCTTCATTTGTCACTTAACCTCCACGAAGATGAGGACATAGAGTGTAGTTGTGCGAGTGTGCGCATTAGTGTGTGTCTTTGATTTCCTGAAGGCCTACTGGCTGTGACACCACATGCAAATGAAACTGCGGGTGTAGCAGAGTGTGGGATAGCAAATATATCCACTGACTCCTTCAGTCAATGTCACCGGTTAATGACACTTTACATACTCTGCCTTATCACGGGATCAGAATATTTCACATTCATACACACACGCAGGGTTGCACAAACTCCTCGTCTTGTTCAGTGACGCGTACACACACACACACACACACACACACACACTGATATGCTCTGTTTTCATCTCCAGACTTTTCACTTCAAATAAAATAACTAAAAATTCGCACAGCGTAGCTTCAGCTTCTGACAAATGTCATTAAATACTTTATCAGAAAAATCCAGATAAAACCAACACATGGTTCCAAGGCGATGGCTTCTTAGTTGTCAGGTGCCGTGAGCTAAATTTCTGCAGCGTAAATACAATACAACAGCAACAAAATATACTAATTCTGCTTGGCTTAGAACTTTGTTGCTTTTCTGTCAAACAAGCCCAAAAGCTGTTCGCAGAAAGATCAGAGGAGAAGCATTGAGAACATCTTTCCCATTCAATGGAAGCCATACATTCGTCTTCAACTATGAAGAACTAGCTACGCTGCACTCTACGCTACGTCTACATCTACATCTACAGCTCATGTGCTAAACACAAGTCCAGACTCGAGGCTCCGCCCCCTCATAACCTCATTACAGGCGTGTTGGTGTCCAGCCCGGTGTCGGCTTCACTAGTCACACATTTGACGCGTCCCGTCACCTCTCCTGTTTGGCGTACACTGGGACTTCTGGGGGCGGGTGCAGGAGAAGCGACGAACGCCGACTTGATTATATCAAGGCAGCTTGCCGACTTGACACCTTGCTGAATTTGTAAGCATTAATCGGTGGGGCCCTGTCACTGATCCGTCAGCTACCTGGATAATTAGGGAGCATGGCTAACGATGCCGTCGGGAAGAAGGGAAGCTCAACTTCTCCCCCACTCACAAGTCATAATTAAGAGACTCCGTTTTTGCATTGAGGTAGCTATCGCGGCAGTAAAGGGGGATCTATGATGTCGGTGGAGAGGCTCATGAGGCGAGGCACTGTTCCGTGCGTACCTCATTGTGGCTTCAATCTGGACAAACGTTGCAGAGCGCTTTAATTAAACATGCTGAGCTAAGCTATACAGACAGATCATTAAAATGTAGCGCTGAAGTCCGTTTATTGGAGACACTGAATCACACGTATTAAAGAAATTAACAGCATCCACGGCCCCTGACTGTAACCAGAACACTTGATTTATGTTTAGAGCGCTAAACTTTTTAATTAGTGGCATCAGTGTGTGAGTGGCTAAGCCCAGCCAGTTGCCTAACATTTCTATCAAGAGAGGAGACAAAGGCAAACTAATTACAGTCTTCAGCTGGGAAGGAACACATTTCCACATGGTCATGTTGAACAGTATCACAGCATGTCACTTTCTCTGCCTTTCTGACCTGCACTAATTCTGTCGGTGGAGAAGCTGCTCTCTCTGCTGTCAGTGGAGATAAGAATCCAGCACAGGATCAAACATTGCCAAACCTAAACATCTAAGAGTGAAAAAAAAAACTGAGTGGGTTTCAGATCGCCGGCCTAATTCAACCGAACAACGGCGAGTACAAAGAAGTCCATCCCATCCTCTTAAGGACCGGTGTGCTGATCCATCCCCTTGTGGATTGGTCACCCAGAGTTTGCCCCGCCTCTTCATCTGTTTAAGTAAAACTAAATGTTGCGCAGGATAGGTCATAAAGAAATGTATTTTTTTTTGGCAGGCAGATCTTTTTAACTCGCCTGGAATAAATTCAACACAAAGTCACACTGTAATCACACTGACGTGTTGAATGATTAGTTGACAGATTCATTACTTAGAGTGACGGTGTTTGATTTAGGAGATTATAGCAGGAAAACTTAAAACTAGAGTAGATGTGCAGCAATACAAATGTTTTCCCCAACAGTAATCAAAACTGTGACCTCAGTATCAAGGCAAATACAGAATTTAGCTTATTTGTATATATTGTACACAAGATACTAATCTAATTACTAGTTATCTCGCTGTAGTATGTACTGTGAATCGGGCCGCTTGCATCAGTAGCATTAGTGAATGCTACTGATGCAAGCAGCCCGATATGAACAGTTTTCTTAGAACAGCAGTAACAATAGGTGCTGATTACTGATGAGCAGTTACAACTGTTTTTGATTAATAAGTTAGCCAACAAAACGTCCGACATTTAAAAAAAAGAAACATTAGCTCCATAACCCTCACATCTGAGAGCTAGAACCAGAGTGTGTGATGTAATATATTTATAATCAAAACTGTCGCAGATACAGTTGCTGTAGATAATTGGCGACTGTGGCTCAGTGGTTAGCAAGTCGGTGGTTCGATCCCCGGCTCCGGCAGTCTGTGTCGCTGTGTCCTTGAGCAAGACACTTAACCCTCATTGCTCACCGTTGCTGTGTCTACGGTCTACTGTATAGCATGTAAGTCGCTTTGGATAAAAAGCGTCAGCTAAATGAAATGTAATGTAATAATTTCAACACCAACTTTTAGTGCACATAATCAAAGGCAATGACATTAGTTGTACACTTTGTTTTTGTCTTAACCTGGAACGGTCAACACGAGTTAAACGAAGAAAACAAGAGAGAAAACTCGCTTGAAGCCACCGTCACAACACTGTTCGCGTCTTTTTTCACCTCCCACTACATTCTAATTCTTATCATAATTAGCTTCCAAGATTTTACTGCATTGTTTACCTTGAGGTCCTATGAGAAATACCACGCAACACAACAGCACTTCAGTGAGAGGAGACAGAGAGAAAAAAACGGAAAATGACAACAAATGACTGCAGCAAAAGTCTCTGCTGCTCAAATTGCACTGCACTGAACTCAACTGCCAAAACTAACAGATGCAGTAATGTGGTTCCAAATGAAAGAACACTGATGTATTGTCACTGGTCATAAACTAGATAGGGTACAGCGCCATTACAGGGTCTAAAATCATCACTGTGACTGATGAAACAGAGCCCATTTAAAATGGCATACAAAGAGCCATTGAAACCTCTATCTCTCTCTCTGTCTCTCGCTTGCTCTCTTTCTCTCTCTCTCCTTCTCTTTCTCTCTCTCTGAGGAGCGTTTGCAAAAATTGTTTTTAGTGCAACTCCAAAGTGACAAATCCAGGTTGTGGAAATATCTGGTAATGCATTGTAAAAATAGCCTGTGTTTAAAGGTGTGTACACAATTTCACAGATGGAACAGTCTCTCTCACACACACACACACACACACACACACACACACACACACACACACACACACACACACTTCAGGGGAGGTTTTAAAGTTTTTGGATTGACCATATGTCAGGCACTGGAAATAATGTAGAGACACAGGCTGCCAAGTTGGGATTAACCATTACTGCCTGTGATGTATGCGTCTGTCACAAAAGCAGACAATAAAATCAATATTCAAAAGCTGAGCCTGAATGGGGCCACTTCAGAGCTCGGCTGAGTGACCAGCAGAGGCTGCAAAGCAGGAAAACACGTTCTGTTTCATGCTCTCTTTTGGGGATTTCACCACTGTTTGTAGCAGAGGTATAAACCGACACTATTCACTCTCAGGCTTGTTCTTCAAACACATTTCCCTCTATCCATCACTAAAGCCTGGCGTCAATTAGAAATTACAGCCCCACCGAGTTCAAAGTCTTTCTGTCACAACCTTGATTAAGTCTGCTTAACCTCACATTTCCACCGCCTGCTTAACATTCTACAGCTGTTTTATTCGGCTTTGGTCATTACTGCGCCAACTTCAAAGGCTCCTCTTTTCCCGTCATTTGGAAATGCATGTCAATCACACACATCGCCCAGGGACATCAAATGGATTCAGGCAAACATGTGATTCTCTCTCAGAACAGTTCATGTCTGGTCAACTTAACGACGACAAGGAGACACCACTGTCAGCGGGCAATATGTGGGGGCTGAAAAAAGAGAGATTGTGGCAGTGAATTTCTTTGAAAATGTGTAATTATTTACTTTGGTTGAGGTCCTTTTTCTGAAGGAAAAAAAAAGCCAGTTAAATACAAATTAGTGCCTAACTTGTAACTCCTTATGAGCATATTATTATTACAGATGCTCATCCGAAACACAATTAAAAACGTTTTTTATTTAATATCAAGCAAGTTTGTGGCACCACATAGTGATTTTAAGATCATTCATGTTTGGATGTATAAGGTTGCATCCTGCCTCCTAAACATTTACGGCAGATTTACAACACTTCCTTTCCCTAAGAGATGAACACGGAGGTCAGGTCAGGAGCTTGAAGTGACCATTAGAGGTAACCTCCCCACTTCACCCTGCCGTGTTTTGGGGCTATTTCTGTACGAGATGCCTCCCTGTGATCTCGCTACGCCCCAGCACCCCTCCTCCCCCGTCCCCTCCCCCCTCGGGTATTAATCGCAAAGTATTTATCCCGCTTGAGAACTTTTCTTTCAATTTGTCTTTTCTTTGCTCCTCGGCGGGGGCAAAAAGTTATCCTTTGAGGGAGTCCAGCTGCCGGGGCGCATGCGTGTCTCTCTGGTGAATGATTTACTGATGTTTATCAGGAATGAATAGATCAAAGGCAGTCGCATGACAGGCGATCAATCAAGCATCAAATCAAGGATGGCAATCCCCGAGAGGAACTGAAAATACGCCACTTTTCTTTCTTTTTTTCATTTTCTTTTCATTTTTTTTTTACTTTCACCAACACATCAAAACACGTTAGCTTGTAAAAACGAGATAAGATGAGCGTTGTTTGTTTGGCGAACTTGGGATGCTGGCAACATAGTGGAGGATCAGCTCGGAAGTGCAGCTGAGCGCGTTCATTTCTCAAGAGGCAGAATTGGCATCGAGGCATAAGCCTGCGTAAATGAAACAATAATGTCGCCGGTCAAACACACCTTAGATTACTACACAAACCTATTATGGGCTGTTGAGAGATGTGGGCTCGAGCCTGCTAGCATCGTGTCCCGCATCGCTGTGGAAACTTGTCCGCAGATTCTTGCCGATTGTCGTGACTGAGGAGAATAAAGTGCGTGCGTTTCTGCCGAATGGGGGTGTTCGTTTAGAGAGCCGGGGCTTACCTGCTGACCGCCGCGGTGCTTGCTGCTTTCTCCTCGGCATGCTGCTGCAGGACTTTCCGTTGGACTTTTCATGCAGAGATAAAAAATAAAGACAAAAAAAAAAACAGCGGACAAGCTGGAGACGAAACCAAAGTGAGGAAATCAAAGCCAGCAGCGCTTCCTCGGTTCTTCAGCGGGGTGTTAGAAATAAAGTGTAGATCCCTCGCCGGGCGAACAAGTCTCTCTTTTTTCTGTATCGGTGCGACTCGAGGTTTAATCTCTAGTGATCAGTTTATAATATGCATGTCCGGTGAGAAAACGAAGATTACAAATCTGTTAAAGCAAAAGGGGGCTCGTCCGTTAACTTCTGCCGATCACAGAAACTCATCGCCGGCTCTGGGGTCGGTGGAGGGGGAAAAAACTGGCGGAAAGCTCCGTGCGGGTTCTCAGTCTATCGAGGGCGGATATGGACAAATACCGGAGCTCCTCGACTCGTTTCCATCAAAAGAGGTTTACACCGCTCGGCGGACTAATTCGTACCTCTGTTCACGGCAAAAGTGAGGAAAAACGGAGCTCAACCCCTTCTGGCGTCTTAACTCACTCGGCGGTGGAGACCAAGCTGCGCTGTAGCGTTCCGCTCCGTCCGTCCGTCCAGGTGCAGCTCCGAGCTCCTCCACGACCTCCGCCACAGTCTTCGGGAGGAAATCGGGGGGAAAGGAGAGGAAAGAGTGACACGTTAGCCGGGCTGGGTGTCAATCAGTCAAGTGTGTGTGTGTGTATGTATGTGCGGAGAAAAGCCTGCAGCAGCAATCAGCTCACACACCCCGTCTCCCTGCAAACAGCCTCTGTATAATGAAATACTCACAAATACGCGTGTCCGTCCGATTGTCAACATGGACACTTGACGAATTTCTCAGAAAGTCATCCCCAAACACAACGAGCGGGCCCGCCCTCCGAGCCGCGGACTGCTGCTTTTGTATTTATTGTTATTTGTTGTAAAGAGCGCATGCAGCGAGCGTCCCCGGGTATTCTCCGCAGTGAAGTGTGCGCACATTTGGTGATGCGCGGTGCGTTCAGACAGCTCCCACTGATAGACAAGACACATCCAGCTGCCTTTCCGGCCTCTCCTTTACTCCACCCCTCCGCCAGCGTCACCCTGACAGGCAGAGCCCACCTGTCAATCCGCGGCTCTAATTGTTCACTGGGATGGCTTTCAGTCCAACGCCTTTCCGTCTCCACACACACACACACACACACACACACGCACACACACACACACACACACACACACACACGGTAGGGGCGCGTCCCGTTTGTTATCATGTGATGATTTGTAAACTTGCACTTTAACAACAGAATGAGAGCTGCCTCAAACAAGTTGACGTTCAGCCTGTGTGTGTGTGTGTGTGTGTGTGTGTGTGTGAGAGAGAGAAAGAAGGATTTCTAAAAATCTAAATCAGATTTGGTTTAATGCTGCTACAGTATGTATATATGTAGTATTACTGCAATATTATCCACGACAAAACAAATCCATCTTTTTAATATGCAAATACAAATAAAATCTCCATATGAAATCGCTAAAAGCAGCAATAAACCTATTAGACATTGTTGATCCGACACAAGGAGGATAATCTTTCTACAAGCACAGAAGAATCAGGCCTGACTGATTATTGGGATTATACCCTGAAACATCAATCACTAATTATTCATGGTAACGGTAGGACTAGGAATGTGTGGCAAAACATGTAAAAAAAAAAAAAAAAACTGCCGTCAAGAAACACAACTTCCACCAATTACATCATATCAAGTTATTCTGTGACTAAAACATATACTTTTACGGCTCTCCGCTGACCTTTTCCTCTCCCTCGACCACACAATGTAAGGAAAAAGGAGTTTTACTTTTCCCAGACAGCCTTAAGTGTGCAGATCGGCTCTCAGCTCTGCCCCCAAAGTTCGCTTAAAAAATGTGGAGATTTCCAGTGACCTCTTTAGCGGGACAAAGGAGGCTGCAGATCGATTCGTTACACCTTTTTCTAGTGAGGCTTGCGGTGAAGGGGAGGGGCTCTGAATCCACAAGAGGCTCCATTAATAGCCTACACTCCGTCCTAACTATTATCCACCATAAAGTGTTTATAAAGGGCACACAAGTAGGCTAATGTTATCTCCAATGAGACAGCCATGATTTACTGCATGGCGAGGATGAAGAGGAAGAAGAAGAAGATGAGGGAAGGGGAACACAGTCTAAAGTTTGAGTGATATAATCACAAATAACGTGGATGGCACATGAGAGCTGGCTCAGTTCAGACTGGATGCGCTCCTCTTCCGCAGCCTCACGCCTTTAGGACACTATCAAACCCGGCTGCAAAGACTCCAGCCCGGGATACGACCGGATCTTTGGACCGGACCGTTTACAAGACCCTGGATTACGGATCGTCCTGGTGGGACTGATTCTGGTGAGTTTCTGAATTTACCGCTCACGTTTTATCTTTTTTTTATTTTTCTCTCTCTCTCTCCAGTGAACTGGTAATAAACAGCCGGGTGTCTCCTCCTCATTACGCACAGCAGTGAGGCTCCTCTAAAGATCTCTGCGTCCGCGCGCTCGCTATTTTTGAGCTCTGCCTGTCTGAGAAAAGTGATCATCTCCGCAGAGAGGATGTCTGAGGTCGCCTATTATGTGGTAAAAGAAATACCAAGTACCGCCCCAACATCTGTCTATCCCTGTCTGTCAAAGCGGCCTGCCCGCTGATTGATGGAGGCGACTTACGTCACTGTTTTCACCCTGACAGACAGACAGGCAGACAGGCAGACAGACAGGCAGGCAGGCAGACAGACAGGAGGGCTGCAGTTTACACATTATTGTTCCTTGTCTTGGGGATGTTTTACACAAATTAAAAATGTGTGTCCACTTATTCAGACTGATCACATTTAGGATTAAATTGCAAACACAAATCACATTGAAAACCGGATCAAATATATATTATACATGGAAAAACAGGATTTTATTGTAATGCTTCATTTTGCAGCCAATACTGGCTCACTTAAAATAATTATAAATGCTGTTGTTGGATTTTTAAAATGCTTGAATTTGCTTTTCTCAGAGTCCAGTGCAGGACTGTATTATTACTGCAGTGTACCTCATCCCTTAAACAAAAACATTAAAGGTTGCTGCAAATACATCACCGATGGATGTAAACAGCTCCACGGCCTCTGGGTGAGGTTTTTCATTACACTATTTATTGTACTAGTTTAAGTGATACTAAGAGCTATTGAAATATAATAAGAAAAACAAGATGTTGGATCCTTCGTTTAAATAAAACTATTCTCGGCTTTTAAACTATTTTCAACCTTGAGTGCTCATTAAGATAACATTTTTCATTATCAGGGACTAAATGCTGGGAATGAAATGAACCCACCTTCTGTCACAATATACAATAAAAGCTTGACTACGCAGTCAAGTCATTCTTATTTTTTGGTGATAGTGAGTGAGGTATCCCTCTTGTTCTCGGGATCAGAGGCACAGCAAAGAAGCTGCTGCATGATCTGATCCTGGGCCAGCAGGGGGGGACATGTAGTTCAAGCGGCAGGGCAGGAACCAGCTCTGCATTGAAATGTCTGTCCATGTGCACGACTCATGCAAAGTAAAGCTCGCTCAAATTTTCATGCCACAATCACATTGTTTTTCTCTGTCTCTGTATTACATTTCTTTCACGCCGTCCTTCTCTTTCTTTTATAATTTCTTGCTTGTTTTTGTGCAGCTTCTTTTTCTTATCTTCTGTGTCCCCCGTCTCTTTAGACGGCATATGCATAACTGCTGTGAAAGTACTCATTTTATGTGAATTTGTGGTAATTAGTTGGGCTTTTATTTAATAAGAATTTCCATCAAATTGCACCGCTTCTCCCTGAAAGTCACAAATAATATTTTAACTTTACAGTTGAGATAAACAAAATAAAATAAAGAATTTGCATTAATCTCCTTATAACCTTTGCCATACTGTTTACAACAGTACAGTGCCTTCAGATATTCACATGTCTTCCACATGGACATCATGATCCAAATTGCTTGCTACAGTAGTTATTCTACTCTACCCCCCCCGTGTCCATGAGCATGAATGACAAAAGCCGAACGCACAAACAGTTGTTTCCCACCACCCCCAACTTGTATACATGAAGCCCCTCTTCCACACACTGTGGCACGGTGACAGCGCGATGGCATGTCATCCTGTTTCCTTCTCTTGTGTGTGATGAAACCCCCTCAGAACCGGTGAGAACATCCAAGTTGTCATGTATATTTTACATACATTATTCTCTACTTTCTTTTCTTCTTCTGTTTTTTTTAGGTCTGACGTGATCATCAACAAACCTGTTTCTGAGATCTAGTGGATCAAACTGCAAAGGATTCCTGCTGGTTGTCAACTGAGGTGAGGAACCTTGTTTGAAAAAAGATGATGCTCTTAAACTCGTGACCAAATCATGACAAAAATACTTTTTTTCTAATGGAAATACTGTAACTTTGAAAAACAGTGTGGTTCCCAAAAAAAGATAATATTGGGAATTAAATGCCACCAATGTACATTTACTCAACGATGTGACTAAATAACATCCAAAGTTTTTAGTGTGAGAAACATCATTAATAATACATATGTGTCAAATATAAATGTTGTCGACTGTAACGCACCTTTCAGCACATTTTGCACATTAACTCCCAGAAAGAGAATTCCTACTGAGCTGTGATTTCATTTATTTTACATAATAATTCTGAAAATGATTTGTAAAATCGAATGATTAGTTTATAAAAACAATAAAAACAATGAAACCAAAGTCATGCCTTGAGGTTTGTGTGTTGACATTTTGTTTTGCTTCGACAAGTCGGTCAAACATGTAACACAAAAAATGTGCAACTTAAATAATGTCCACAATCAATACAACTGTAAATATTACTTTATTACTTCCCCTTTTTCTTTTCTATTCTTCATCATCTTTATTATTATCTCTATCCTGGTTTTATCGTCATCATCATTGCCACAGAGACCATGAATGAAAAAGGACTCAAATGATATAAAAGGTCGGAGACACACACTGCAGCATGATTTAATTATTTTGACACCAGTCAACAAGCTGGAAACTGTTTCAGTGGAACAGTTTGATATGCAGCAAAGAGAAGTTCTTGTATTGACAAAGTAAGGAGCATGGAGATCACTGTATGAATACCATTTTTTACATTTTTCATTCCTCAGCAGGTTTTATTTGGTGAAAGCAATGCATTTCAGTTCAAAACAATTATCTTGGCAATCGCAAAGCACATCAACAAAAATCCCCATGACGTAAACCAAGAATTCAATGCCCACCTCTTAATGTAACATTAATAATGTATGTTGTATTCCAGATTTTGGCCTGTGGCTAACCATTTTGCAGCCATAAACCTCTGATGTCAAAAGGTTTGGGCTCCTCTGGCATGCAAGTACCGCAAATTGGCTGTCAGGGATGTAACGTGGTGTTTAACGTCTCTGTGATGTGTTTTCTGACGAAGCTCTTATATTTCAATGTTGGTTGTATAGAGATCTGCCACAGCGCCGGACGTCTAAACTTATTCTTGGTGGACTGAAATAGAGTGTAATCCTTTCCCTTGATGTCATTCAAATAAGTTAACATTTGGAATGTCGAAGGCTTACAGCTTATGATAATGCCTCTCTTTATAATCTTGAGTAATCTTCAATCAATGATGGGTCCTATCAGATTCCAGACACTCATTGACAGGCCGAATATAAGAATATATAATAAAAAATTAATAAAGAAGAGGCTCTAACTTTGACATGAGCTATATCTCCACATCTATCTGATAAGACTGCATAATTAAAATGCCAAGTGTGAGTATGGAGAGCGAGAGAGACAGAGGTTTTGATATTTTATAGAGATTTACTTTTCCACGACTTGTTTAATGTGTAGACTTAAAAAACGATATGTTGCTGTAGTTTTGACAATGCAATTAAAGGTTTGTAATCCTTGCCTGCGTTTTTTTTTTTCAGATTTTGTCAGTTTGGACGAGGAATGTGATGAAATGCTGTGCAGCGGTGACAGATGCAGGTTTATTAAAGGATCCCAGTCTCACAGGGATTTGAGCTGTTATTTTATAGCAACAAGAAAGCTGAAAGGAGAGGAAGCAACTTCAGCTTGTTTACATGAACTATGAAATAATTGTTCAGCAGAATAAATACAGAGCGTCAGAAAGCGGTTATTTGTTTCTTTTAAACACAAGCTACGTTACATACAACCACAGGCACACAACTTTATCTGAGACGTCCTGCTTCCTGGAAACAACTCTGCTAAAAAAATCCTTCCCAACTGGGCGAAATAAAGTGACACATTCCACGTTTCAAAATACCAGCCTCTCTGACACGTACACTCCTTCCCTCTCCTCCTCCTTTCCCTTTTGTTTTCTTTGACACGTGCACTCCAATTAGCATTTTTCAGCCATTACGGTGGAAAGAGAAGCAGCCGAGTGTTTGCCTCACCGAGCTCCTTTTTCCGACAAGACTCTTTGAGCCCTTGTGGAAAAAAAAAACACACACATCAACGTTCAGACAGACTCAATATGATCCTCAATGTTAACATGATGTTCTTCACATAACAATTACCAATATCTTTGTCTGGGGAAACGGATGTGACAATGCAACCACCAGCGTTTATGAGAGCACTTGTCAGTCTGCATTTGGAGCAATTAAAATGATTACAATTACTTAGCAATAAGCAATAAGGATTATTTTCTTTCTCGGTGACATCCTTTAATCAGTAAAACATTTAGTAAATATTTCCACTTCTTACAGGAGATAGAGGCGTCGTCTCCATGCTCAGACTTCTCAATAGAGTCTCTTGAGGATTACATGCAAAAACTGTATCATAATGTTCAGTCAAACAGGGGAGACTATGGTTGGAAATCAAGCTATTTTCTTTTCACTCCTCTCACATGTCAAATCCTGCCTCCTAATCTTCAGCTTTACGCCAAAATGTATAGAATCTCAAATTGCACAGATATCTTGCTGCTGGCTTTGGCTGCAAAAATCTGCCATTGCTGCTGGTGTGCTGTGCATTAAGGGAGAAAACGCTCTTAAAAAGGTGCTTTTCTGACATTAAAATGACTTGTGTGCACAGCGCCTGTCGATCCGTGCAGTTTGAGGCATATATTTATGAATAGGAACCTTTAATTAGGGCTTGTGTTTCCTCCCTAGTCACATTGAGGGATGGTCCTCGCCGACATTCATTAATGATAATCACCAAGAGCGATGGCATAGCTACAGGCCAAGTCTCAGGGGACCCGACACTTGAAAAGAAGCATTAAATTACACAGAGGGACTCTTTAATTGCAAAAAGGAAAATATATAGCCATCATTGTTAAATATGATCTTTTGTAAGCCTTTACTGGTTCAAGGATTTGTCTAAGGGTTTCTTATCCTCAAACTCTTTCAAAGGAATCTGGAGGCACAGTTCTGCAATAACACACCAGCTTTAAAAAAAAAAAGAAACATATTTTTTATCACACTGGGTTTTCTTTTTTTGCAAACCAAGCAGAAACTGTGAATTTATGACCATTTTAGGCATTTGCATTTTGTTGTAAATTCCATCGAAATTCAAACGCAAGTCGCATATCAAACTGTACAAAATTGTCCATCGGCTTCATTGATGCAAAAAGCTGGATTGTGTGATATTAGAGCAGACCCACATGGGACTAATGCAGACAGCGTTTTGAAAATGCATCTCCAACACTTTCTCAAAAGGTAACAAAAACAACTGTGTGGGGTTTCCCCGTGGGATGTCCACACGTGTGGCTCCGGCCGACGTCTGGCCAACTTTGGTTTGGCGGAATCTTTCTCGTCCTCATGGAGAGGAAGCAAAACTATAAAAAACCAAGCAGTTTTTACAGCTGTTGTACATACTGCTTGCATACTTTGTTAATGAAAGGTTCTTTATAATAATAATAAAAAGTTGTGCATGAACACACATTGACATATGCATACACACATTCGTACTCATGCACATCCCAAACTCCTGACCTAATTGCTCAGTCTCACTCAACTAATTAATCACAGCTGACTTAACATGGTGACAAGGTTAGGTAGGTGACATTCTCTAAAAATCTCTTTCTGCCTCTCCTTTCTCTCGTTCCTTTCCACCTTGTAGCCTTCCTTCTTTCTTTCTTTGCTTTTTTATATTTCCATTTGTTTGTTTTGTGTTTTTGTCTGAATTCTGTCTTTCTTTCCACTTCCTCCTCCCTTCCTACCTTCCTTCCTTCATTCCGTATCTTTTTTCCTATCAAATCATGTCTTGCTAGAATTCAAATGGAGAGCATAACTTGGCCCACATCTATTTTTACCTGTTATTGGGGGTAGTGTATGGGGGTGTGTTTTTTTTTTGCAGAGGTGAGACTGGGCATGCTGGGAAAGAAGGAGGGTTAGGGGCGGGGTCACAATGCTCCATTAATCAAAAAGAATGACACTCATGTCGTCCCTGACAACCATCCTGCCACCCGTATGTCTGTTCCCCTCCTCCTCCATCCCACTCAAACAGGACAACTTTAGTGATGGGGAGGGTGAAGACAGAAGAGAATGAGAGGAAGAGAGAGAGAGAGAGAGAGAGAGAGGGGGGGGGGGGGGGAGAGTGGGGAGAGGGGGAGAGCAAAATTTATTAATCAAGCATCTCAGATTAATTGTTATGAAGTGTCACCCGTAAATTCTCCATTTGGATTTAATAATCTTGGAGGTAGACTTAACAATCTCTGTCGTGATTTGAGTTTTATTGAAGAGGCTGCAGAAAGAGAGAGAGCGAGAGAGAGAGAGAGAGAGAGAGAGAGGGAGAGAGATGCAGTGACACAAATAGCTTCTCAGCGGACAGTCCCTCTCCGCATTACAGTTATGAAATACAATTATCAGCCAGATCTGCTTAAGAATTCATCAACTGCACCCCTGCCTTCCAAGGAGAGAAGGAAAAAAAATCCTACATACAAAGCAAGTCTTAACTGATAAGACTTCTCTTTTCCCCGCAGCCCTTAAACTATCATTTCAATTTTTCTCTGTCTCCGACATGTTAAGTCACTGTAAAGGTGCGGTACGCATATTGCTTTGAAAGGCCTCTGTGCATTATATTAAAGCATAAATCATTAGGTAATCAGGGAATATGGTAAATGACACACCACATGCAAATCACCCAGATTGTGAGTAGTTTGTTTGAAATGTATTACCCGTTGGTTTGCATCAGGGTCAATAATAGCAGTTAATCTCCGCGTGCAGAGAAAATATACTGTCAGTGAATTGTACAACACCCTGTCAGCTCTCAAAAGTAACAGAATCATAAAACGCAAATGATTTCAATCAATTGTCGTCTAATTGCAGTCATATCTTTTGAAATGACCGAAGAACAGCCACTATGTAGGTTGACAGTATGCATAAAATTAGCATAGCTTTGCATATTGCAATCCCATTAATGTTCGTTTTATTGGAGGCTTGGGTTGCCTGCTTTTTTCCCGCACATTGGCATTGTCTTAAAGGAACAACAGTCCACATCAGAGTTGTAGAAATGGTTTAACTCAACTATCATTAGGGCACTTTAACAAAATGGGGCTAATTTTCTACCTCAAAGTGTTGTATCTGCACTGTAAAAAAAGTACGTAGAATTTACGGTGAAAACCTGTTAAATCCCTACAGTAAAAGACCGTTAATTCAAAAAAGGTTATATTCCATATCTATCACATTGAAACACCGTAAATAGATATATCAGCCCAAACTGTAATTTATGCATGTATTTCCTGTAAAAATTACATTTCGTCACTGTTAATTGTCCTAAACACTGTAGTAATAACGGAAATACACCGTAATATGAAAGAAAATCAATACCGTAATTTCTACAATCTTAACTTTTAAAAAATACATTTTGTCACTGTTAAATGTACGCACTACTGTGTTAACGACCAAAATATAAAATAATATTAATATAACAGCCAGCCCTGTAATTTTTACAGTTATTATTTGTAAAGGTTACAGTTTGTCACTGTTAATTACCCTAAACATTGTACTAATAACAGAAATACACCGTAATATGAAAGAAAATCGATACCGTAATTTCTACAATCTTAACTTTTAATAAATACATTTTGTCACTGTTAAATGTACGCACTACTGTGCTAACAACCGAAATATAAAATATTATTAATATAACAGCCAGCCCTGTAATTTTTGCATTTATTATTTGTAAATGTTACAGTTTGTCACTGTTAAATGTACTAACTATTAGACTGTTTACAGAAATAGGCCGTATTATATATAACAGCCAACACTGTAATCTTTACAAATAATATTTGTAAAACATACATTCTGTCGCTGTTAAATATACGAACCACTGTGCTCATAACGGAAATGTACTGGAAGATAAATTTAAAAGCCAACACTGTAATCTTTGCATTTATTATTTGTAAATGTTACAGTTTGTCACTGTTAAATGTACTAGCTATTGGACTGATTACAGAAATAGGCCGTATTATATATAACAGCCAACACTGTAATTTTTACAAATAATATTTGTAAAATATACATTTAGTCGCTGTTAAATATACAAACCACTGGGCTCATAACGGAAATATACTGGTAGATGAATTTAAAAGCCAACACTGTAATCTTTGCATTTATTACTTGTAAAAGTTACAGTTTGTCACTGTTAATTGCATTAAGCATTGTACTAATAACGGAAATACACCGTAATATGAAAGAAAATCGATACCGTAATTTCTACATTCTTAACTCTTAATAAATACATGTTGTCACTGTTAAATGTACGGACTACTGTGCTAACAACCGAGAGGGAAACCTTGCATATAAGTTCTCCTTGTTTTGCATACTTTTTTTGCAAAGCATAAAATGCATCTCACACCATCCCCCACCCCTCTTTTCATCTCTGTTGGATACTTAACGACCAACAGGTGCCTGTCTCAGTAAATAACCTGACCACATGGGGCAGGAACACAGGTATCTCCTGCCTGTGTCAATGTCCCAATGAACTCACTGTCACTACGGTCCCATTATATTTATACACAGACATTACATTACATTACATTACATTTCATTTAGCTGACGCTTTTATCCAAAGCGACTTACAATAAGTGCATTCTACGGTTACATACAAGAATCAGAACAACAAGAATCAAGAAGGTACAATTTCGACAAAAAGTTCAACTACAAAGTGCTATCAGTAAGAGCCATTTCAGTGCTACTAAAGTGCTACTTCCTTTATTCAAGGTATAGTCGGAAAAGATGTGTTTTTAGTTTGCGACGGAAGATGTAGAGACTTTCTGCTGTTCTGATGTCAATGGGGAGCTCATTCCACCATCGAGGAGCCAGGACAGAGAACAGTCGAGACTTTGTTGAGTGTTTAGCTCGCAGTGACGGAGCTACAAGCCGATTGGCAGAAGCCGAGCGGAGCGCACGAGTTGGGGTGTAAGGTTTTACCATGTCCTGGATGTAGACTGGACCAGATCTGTTCGTAGCACGGTACGCCAGTACCAATGTTTTGACATGACATGTACATGACATGTACAGACATGACATGTACAGTTTCACCATTTAAATTCAAGATCCCTTCAAACCACACTTTCTCTTGATTTGACCGACTGACATACAGGGAAAGAGAGAGAGACAGAAAGAAAGAGAGAGAGAAACAGACAGACAGACAGACAGACAGAAAGATACAGACAGACAGAGAGAGAGGCTGACAGAGATAGATTTTTGTTTATATCTTTATTACTAAATCACTTTTGTTTACAGTTTTAAAGTTCAGAACCATACAACCTTATTATTTATTAGAGTTTAATTTATCCTTATATTTCATATTGTAATATAGTTTGGGGAAGTACTTTTCCTACTTTTCTGCAAAACATGTTCACACATCTCAGCTTCTCCTTTATTTCACAAACTGTAGATTCTTACTATTTATGGTGTTAATATTTATTTAACTTGCATTTTTATGTACAAGATACTTTTAGGTTACAGAAATATTCTTTCAAAGTCAATTCACAGATTCACTCATACTCAACACGTCAAGCAGAGGTCAATTTTCTATTAGATTTAGGGGAACCAAATTATGGAACTTTCCCCACCTAACAAAGAAATGTCCCTCTATAACATTTTTCAAAAATTGCCTAAAATGAATTCTAATTGCTGTTTTGTAAGCGTTCTATGTATTAGTGTTTATTTTATTTCTTGTTTGAACTGTTATATCTACATTTATAGATGTTTCACTTATCATTCCTATTGCTTAGGAAATACCACAGGGGTATAACCCAACATCCCTGAACAAGCCATGCTTACTTTCACATGCAAGCACATGCACACACTCAACACAATTACATTATTTTTCTATTCTTTCTTTTTTTCTTTTGTTGTCTATCTTATGCATATTTCCTTTTATGTTTGCAATTTTGTAAAAGATTATAATATTATATAGATGGAGGCTTCAAATAAGACCAGTTGGCTTTTTGCATCTTCCAGCACAGTGATATTAATTTATCTCTCTTATGTTTGTTAATTTTTTTTATTTTATTGTTTGAATTGTGCAAATAAATAAACCTAAACCTAATAGCATTGTCTCTGACTGAACACAGAATGTCCTTCAGAGACCAAATGTTCACAAAGAGAGGCAGACAGACAGACAGCCAGACAGAGAGAGAGATCAAAGTAGAGAGGGCCAGGTGTCAGTGATCAAACCAACAGCGCAATTAAAAAAAAAAAAAAAACGATCGGAGGCTGAACTTTTGAACCCGTTTGAGCGCCAGATCTACGCGCCGCGCTGCAGCTCTTCTTCTCCGGTGATTCACGAAGCGCCACTGAAGCAACAACAGCCGGACCCCTGGGAACATGACATCTTTTGTTGAGGTAAGAATACCAACATAATGTATTTGTCAGAGAGTAAACGCTTTCTTGAACGGTCTACATCAGGTGACGGTAGCGTTAGCTTAACCTCTCCAGTAAGGGGTTGAGCTAACGTTACGTTAGCCGCGCTTAGCTACATTTACATTTGAGGCTTGGTTCTCTGCAGTTCTGTGTCGCCTTGGACGTCAAGATAGCTTAGTTAACTTAGTTATCTAATAGTTGAGTGCGTTTACTTTTCTTTAACATCGTCAATGTAACGTAGGTTATAGGTTTATGTGTTAAACGTTAGCTAACATTAGCTTACTTTACCAAAGGTTAGCTAATGTAATGCTTTGCTATAGGTTAGGTTTATTACTGTGGCAGGTCGGTTAAGACACAGAGGGCCTACGTGCTACATACTTTATCTAATAACCACGTTTTTATTTAAGTGCTTTAAAGCTGGTTGCAAGCAGACATGTGTTAGATATGAAGGTTTAAAGCTAATTTATACCGGAGGCATGACATTAACATCTCTACTGTCTGTTAACGTGACTGACCTCCCGGCTGTCCACGTGACCGCTTATAAACACGCTGTAGCGTTGTGTGTGAAGCTTTTGTCAAGACACAAAACAGCTAACAGCTCCTGAGAAGGAGCTCCGTGTGGAAGACGAGTGAGCTGTCCAGTGAGTGGATGCAAACACGTTTTCATGTTCAGATCTTCATTTACTGCCCACATTATCAGATGAGGATGTCTCCCTCAGAGTCAGTATTTAAATTTATGCAAGACCAGTTGGTACAGATAATTAATATTTACTTTAATCTTGTAAAATGTAATACATTTGTTCCTGCCACCTTTCAGGCTTTGCAATCCAACTTGGCTGTGGACTTGGATGGGAACAACTTGCTGGCCTTAATGACACCCAGAAAAACGGTGCGATTCTAATCCATTTAAATGCCAAAATCAAGCATTTTTTGTTTTTAAAGATGTCATTTGTGTTTTACTCAACAGCAGAAATAGAGAGAGAAAGAGACAGGAAACACAGTGGACCGAGGAAAAGATCTGCAGAAAAGAGCCCACCGGAAATCAAACTGCAATGATAACATGTGACACGTGAGTGTAAATTTAATTTACAACCTTTGCATTGAAAAGAGGAAATTTGATGCTTGAGAAGATTTATTTTTTTTATGGAAGAGGATGTCTTCCTCTCTTCCTTTATCTCCTTAGTCTTTATTTCAGGTTTGATTACGACTACAAGCTTGGACCTTCACATGGACCTCATCACCTTCTTTGCTGTTCTACTAGTCTAACCGTATCATCGGATCCAAGTTTTGTCAAGGATAAATATGGTAAGTTTGTTGTAAAGTTCAATGTATGTTAATTTAACAAAAGAAGGCTTTAGACTCATCTATTTCTGTAAGTACTGTGCTGCCATTTCATGTTCAAACAGTGTATACATGTATTGTTAGTGTTAAACACTGCATAAATCTAGGCATTGCATACTTGTCTTTTTATGAAATATTTTATTCTACTCTCTCACCATTTTGTACATACAAAAGGTATTATGTGAATAACCTTGCAACGGTGTGAGTGCTATATAAAGTAATATTATTGGTATTGTTGTTACTGTTATTACTGTTAATGTTTTCTATTTTGTCTTTTTTTTTCTGGCTGTAGAGAGGATCATGTCAGCCCACAACAAACACCAGATTAACTTGTGTCTTCTAGCAGAAATGATGACAACACCTGCCTAAAGTTCCAGTTTCCTGAACATCATGCCATATCTGTATGCGATTCTGTCTCACCTGTCTTCACTCTGGACCAATGACTCAGACACCAGTCTTTTCAAGGCCTAACTAGAGGTAAGCAGTGATATAGTTCAGTTCAGCAAACTATAACAAGCACAACTCAAACATAACTTCACATAATGGATCATTCTCAGGGCCAGGGCCCGAGACAACAGCTTCATGCAAACATAGAATAAATCATAAAACTGTAAGATAGTTTTGCATTAGTAAAAAAATATATATATATTGTGCTCTGAACTGATATCACTCTGAAATTTAATTTCATGTAGCAGTAACATGTCATTAGATTTAGGACATACCCTCATGTCTACTGTCTTGTAAATGCAGGGGCATTGTTTCCCATTGGACTAGGTCTCCTGTATGGCAAAGGGGTATTAGCTATTGCACACTGAGTATTTTTAGTTATTAAAATGCCATACAACTCCACAACAGCTTTTCTTTTTTTTTTTGCATCAATAATTGTGTTATTGTTTTTAGAGGCATTTAAAAGTCCTATGTTATTGAATCTGAAAAAATACAAACATTCTTTTTATTTATATCCTTAATTAGATGTGCTGTTACCCTGGTTTTTAAAACATGAACTATGTGAAATTTGATGATATTCTTGAGTGGAGGCATCTGTAGGCTGCAATATTACAGAAATTTAACGTGTTTATGCCTTTGCGCAAAGATCGGTCTTAACATTCGACCTGATACTTATTCATTTGTATTAACTATAAAGGTGTGTTTTATTTTTTTCTAAGTCAGTTAAGCTCAGTTTAACACCATAAGGCAATGAATGTTTCTCTGTGTAGGCATCATGCTCAAGCGCTGCGTCAATCTAACTTTGCCTTTTTGTTTCTGTTTTTGTGCTGCAGAGAGGATCATCCCGATCCACAGTGAACGCTTGATGATCAAGATACAAGTCCTCAAGCAGGACGTCCTGAACCGCTCAGCTTCCTGAACTTTGGGTCTGTGGAGACTATACCATGTTGGGTGCCCTCTTCAGTCAAGTCTGGACACAGCGGCTCGTTACTCTTGATCAACTTGGGGCAAGTGGCTAACCTTTTCATGTTTATTCATGAATAATCCTTCATGTCCACATGCTGATTCTTCAAGATCTCAACAATGCTTTGTGAGTATACGGTGCAAGTTATAAGATCAGATCAACCTGGTTTTCACAGAAAATGTTTTATTTCTTAAGGTTTATCAACGATGGTCTGTATTTTGATTTACAATACGTTTTATTTAATATTTCCTGATGTTGACTGGGAAATGTATGCCAACCAATTGTAATACGTTATACGTTGTACCATATGTTTTTGCAATGGAATTCTGGCAACTACAGTTGCCTTCAATTTGCTTTGAACTTTCTAATAAAATACCGTAACTCATACAGTTGTACTGTGTTTATCTCTGAGAAAGGCTGCAATTAGGTTCACGGAATAACTGCTGTTTTTAAAAGATATACCGTAATGTCTTATACGTTCTCACTTTATTTTTTACGGTGAACTTCTGGCAACCACAGCTGCCGGTAATTTACCGTTAATTTGAACTTTTCAATAAAGTAATGTATCATACAGTTGTACTGTGTTTTTAACTGAGAAATACTGTAATTAGGTTTACAGTATAACTGCTGTTTATAAAATAATTTACCGTAAACGCATTTATATGATAGCTGTTATTTCTAAAGCAAATAACCGTAAACAGGTTTACGATATATCCTTTTTTTAATTGTAATTTACCGTAAACAAAAGACAGTTCTCAACTGTGAATTTTACAGGTGCAAAAAAATATACCGTAATGTCTTGTACGGTGTCACTTTATTTATTACGGTAAAGTTCTGGAAACCACAGCTGCCGGTAATTTACCGTTAAATTAAACTTTTTAATAAAGCACCGTAAAATATCATACAGCTGTACTGTGTTTTTAACTGAAAAAGACTGTAATTAGGTTTACAGTATAAGTGCGTTTTTTTAAATATAGTTTACCGTAAACACGTTTATAACATAGCTGTTATTTCTAAAGAAAATAACCGTAAACACGTTTATGATATTTCCGTTTTCTTTATAGTAATTTACCGTAAACAAAAGACAGTTCTCAACTGTGAATTTTACAGGTGCAAAAAAATATACCGTAATGTCTTGTACGGTGTCACTTTATTTATTACGGTAAAGTTCTGGAAACCACAGCTGCCGGTAATTTACCGTATATTTCACGATTTTTTTTTTACAGTGTGGCCTTGTTTCTATCTGAGAACAATACAGTGTCTGATCCGGGAAAGCTATTTCCTAAGCAAAGTAATCTGTCCGGCGAGGATGGGTTGACAAAAGACAGATCTGAGGGATAGAAAACGTCTCTGTCTTTGTTCAGAATAATAATGGAAAGTCTTTATGTGACAATTTTTGGGAGAAGCTTGTTAAACATGTGCCTTTAACTACACGCTCCCCTCCGCCAGATATCATCCTGATCAATGGCGCCCCGGCTCTGTGAAAAATGACGATAGCCGCAGCCGCGGTAAATGTTTTAGCGATCAACACCGCTTCATCCCCCGTCACCAAACACCGCGGCCAATCCTTCACTGACACCGAGGCCTCGGCCCAAGCCCATCTTCTCCCATCAGTAATTGCAGTTGTCTGCTCACGATGTGTGACTTCTAAACGACTCCTTCAC